>JANHFM010000838.1:234380-246334 GCA_032468115.1 Grayia smithii
GAGCTTAAATGGACTCCAGAGGATGGTAGAGGACAGGAAGGCCTGGAGGAACGTTGTCCATGGGGTCACGATGGGTCGGACCCGACTTCACAACTAACAACAACAACTTAAATTATCTTTCCAACTCTGCTTGAAGGGTTCAACTAGTCCACAGAAACATCATTGTCCAACTGGTATCAGCAAATAGTAGTATCATGGTCATAAACATCTTTGTGCTGAACTCTTGACTTTCATCCCTCACTTTCAGATGTATTTCTGTTCACAATCAAATCCACATGACAATAGTGAATTACTAGCTCAAAACAGAGATACTACAATTGCTGATGTCAACAGCTTATGTGTTGAGGCTAAGCATATGTTTATTTGTATAACATTCACTGCATCTCTGCCAACGTCTACTGCTATTTTTACCATTTAATAAAATATTAATTCCTTCCCCCCACACACTCAAATACATATATCAGTCCCTGTTTCATCTAATAAGCCACCTAATTAGCCTCCAAGCCCTATAATAAAAATATAATGAAATAGTGGATTTATATGCACTCACACACGCCATCTTCCATATTTATCTATTTAGAGTTATACATTTATTTTTAAATAAATGCATACTAAATTGGCTACATTGCTTAAGCTAAAAATAGAAGCATCTGAATGTTACATATATTATTGTATATATTTAGTATATAGTGTTTATTTACTTTAACTTTGAAAAGATACTGACTTAATCATTTGTCCAGTTCCTACAATAATAATCAATCGTAGTGTTCCTGACGTATCTTGTAATTCAGCTACATCTATAATTATCATTCCAACTAAACAAATATTTCTACTACCCAACTGATTTGATACAGGCTGGATGATATTAGGAGTAGACTTTTGTCTGGTACACATTCTGAAATAAATCCCACTGATTTGAGTACAATTGTGACAATTTCCATCCAACTCACTGATCATTAATGAATACTTTATAAAATCATCAACACAGAAGCCCATACATTATATTTCCTACTTTATATCTTCAGCAAAATATTGTTCCTTCTTCCAACTTTTTTTTTTTTGCTTTTGTTTGTGTTGGATTGGCTGGAGTCAAGATGTCTGGAGTGCCCATCACAAGTAAATTGACTCCCATGCTTTTGCAAAAAATGTCATGATACTGAGGTTAGATTCACTTGTGGCTAAACGTCAAAGATGCCTCCAAGATGAAATAGTTCAGCAAGCTACCACAAATTTCCTGCTGTAGCTTCAGGCCAGATCTTTTGACTGTAAATTGCAAACATGTGGTACTCTGTAGTAATTCAGGAAGACCAGATACATAAACCTGAATCTACCACTTTACAAATTTAAGTGATATTTACCTTAGTCTTGGAAACATTTCCATAATTTTCTGAAGTTTTCTTACATATGATTAGTAGATTCAGCATTTTAACAGAATCCTGATAACTAAAACACACAAAAAAACCTATGGCTTAAAATCTGCTCTAAGTCTTTGGTACCAAAAAAAAAGCCATTCTTTACCATCTCTTAGCATTAATAATTATTCACAACCCAAGTCTAAAAAACCCTTCTTGCTCTGTAAGTGCTTTATTGCTACATTGTGCATCATATTTTGATATTTATATTGAGTGATATCTTTGCACAGATCCTCTGTTTTGGATGCAAATAATCTGATCCCTGTGAACATCCCTGTCTGCACTCATAATGCTTTGCCAATACCCATGATTTATGTTATTTGTCTTTGATCAGACATTTGTTATTCACCTTCTCTATTTTGACCCAGAATGTTAGTGGACTCAATATAAGACCTAAAGACAGGCCTCGGAATAAAGAATAGTACTTCCTATATTAACAGTAGAGGACATTTTCCCCTACAAAAGAAAGGAAGGTATTGAGAGCCACTTTGTTTAGTGATTAAGGCACCAGACTAGTACCCAGAAGATTGTGACTTCTAGTCTCAACCTTAAGTATGAGAGCTGGCTGGACAACTTTGGGCCAGTTGTTTTCTCTCAAACCCACAATGTCATGCTTGGTTGACAAGCTGGTCAATCAATTCCCTCTGCAACCAATGGATCAATATTCAGTTAATTATGGGGGGGAGATGACCCTGTATTTGTGAGAAACGCTAGGAAGGGGGGGAGAGAAAGGTATTGACCATATTGCCACTGACTGTTTAGTGGTAGAAAGCTAAGAATGAATTGTGAAGACTTTAAACTGCAAAATCTAGAAGCAAAGAACCTGAGACCAAACTGGACCATGATCAAAATCCAATGTAAGTGTCCTCTACATCCAAGAAGACATGAGTAATGTTTAAGAGCCAATAGACATGTTGCATATTTGTTTATATATTTTATTGAAAGGCCATCCAACATCCAGCAACTCTGGACAGTTTGAAATGCACTTTTGAAATGCACTATTTTAAACACTCTTTTTATCCTGGAGTTCCAGAATGGCAAGATATTAAAATGCCATCGACCGTAGTTTTATATCTCAGCTATATTTCTCAGACTATTTATATTCAAAGTTTTCGTTTATCAACATAAAAACAGGCTTTTACTTGTATCACACACTTGATTCTTTTAAAGGATCTTCTGCATTGTTAGCAATAAATCAATGCTTGTGTATTCGCTGAATTCTGCAGGTCTTACACAGAAAGTATAGCTTTTCAATGCTTTCAAAAATCTGCTTTTGTAGGTCTATCAGCCCTTTCAGATAGATTTTAAGAGTAGGTAGTACAGCATCAGAAAATATGGTAAACAGCAATAAATGCTTTATTGCTCATGTAGTTTTAAGACATCAGCTATTAATTCTAAAGTTATCATACCTAAAAAGAAGACATGCTTATTTTTTACAGTGCTCTATTTTGCACTTTTAGAATCTCAGAGTTCAAAAGTTTGGATCAAACAACAAAATGTATGGAAAGCTACCAGAACTACCGGTATATAAAGGAAGTGAAAATAGAATGGAAAAGAATATGAGATGGGCATCACATGTATGCATTAATCCAATTTTATCTCCATTATCTGCTTTGTGGTATGAATAATCTACTGTAGACTTCACTGAAACAAGCACATAATCAGAATGAATCACTAGAAGTATCTATTCTAATACTTTAGAAATGAAACACACAAAAAAGTGTTGGAATAATATAAAAAGAAGGCTTAGGTCCAAGGTCAGGCAATGTTCTGGATATATTGAGGACCATGACTCCATCCTCCTTAAAGGCCCTAGTCTGTCATGACCAATGGACTTTTTGATTGGGAATTACGGGAGTTGTAGTTCAGGTTGGGCAAGGATGTGATAAACTACTGAGAAAAGACTATTCTGCAAAGTCTGATACTTTATTGAAGACTCAAAGGAGCTTGTCTCTGAAAGCTCCATTGAATTATTGGATTCAGTGTGGTGATGCATTTTATAAGTAGGCAAGGTTAATAGAGCAATATGGTTGAAAGGTAATTTCCATGAAAATTGGAAGTGTGGCAGTTAAAAACTTGCAGGGTAATGGGAGAAAATATTGGTTGTGTTTGCCTTCAGTCTCAGAGCATCAGTAGACAAAAACAGCACCTTCTTCCTGCAACTGAAGTAAGCCCTATCATGTTTTTGATTATGGCCAAATTCAATGGCTCAAAGACAAATGCCTTTTGTTTCTTCTGGCTGTTGCTCTGATAGATATTGGTTAAAGCTTTCATTTGCTTTCAATTTCATAGTGATGTTTTTAACCTCTGCCAGGTTAAAATAAAGACCAGATGTGCTGAACTACTTATTCATCAGGCTTTCTCTGCTGACAACTGTGTCCTTGTTGTCAACACATTCAATAATATGCAGATTTCTTATAGGCTGCTCCACTTCAGGCATTCAGCACTTCTCTTTGATCTAACTTTCAATATAAATAAAAGAAAACCTGGAACTGAAGAATGCTACTTTATATAGGCAGCAACAGGTTTCTAAGGATAGCTGACATTTTTCAGTTAGGTAATATTTTTTTCCAAAATAGACAAAGAAGCATAATTTGTTTTATTAGATTCAATGAGCAAGCTTGAAGAAAAATGGGAAGAATTGCTAAATAGGACCTGGTATGTTACATAGAGTTGCCTTAATCATTGTGTGGAAGAAAGAACTCCAACTGGATAATTGGACCTAAGTTCTTCTATTCATCTTAGCAGGTTTCTAAGGCATATTAGATGCCATTGCCTCACCCTGTGTGACAGGGGGAAAGTGTCAAAAAACTGTGAATGCATGATCAAAGCTCCAACTCTTTTCATCACATAATCTATTTTAATTTTCTGAGTACCCCCTTCCAGAACCTCTGTCCTGTATTATTTTTCTTCCCTTGTGTGTACATGTGTGTTACTTCATTACCTTTTGCTTGCCATTTAGTATTATCCAGATTTATAGGGCCCAGATATAGTTGCATGCAAACCTGTGAAAATGACTCATATGGCTGCTTCTAAAACTGTCCCTGCCTTGTTGACTCAAATGTGCATAAGCAGACAACAAAAGTCAGAAGCAAACAAGTCACCTTATGGATTACAACATGTAAATGTACAAACCCTATCAAAACTAATTGTGACATATTTGGAAATCACAGGCTAGTACCAAGCTTTCCACAGAAGACAAATTCCTTGTGTGTCTAATCACACTTGCCCAACAAAGTATTCGATTCTAAACGAACATTTATCATTAGTTGTCCTCATTTGGGGGCTGATAAAATTCACCTAGTATTAAGTCAACAGGAAAATGACCTCATTGCATTGTTATACAAGCAAACTGGGACAAAGTCCTTTTTATAAAAATGGGCAAAGAAAAATTGTGAAAAGAAAGTATGACATATGCAGGGATTGGATCTATACATCTTACCAAGCCATAGTTTGTTTAAGCATGTTGATGGGTGAGTCATATTTGGCTGGATTTGCAAAACATGCCAAAATTTCATTTATGGGCTATGGTAGCTGTGGCAACCTAATACACTAAGCAAAATAAAACAAACCTTATTTTGATGTGACCTAGCCACAATTTAAAATCCCCAGGCAACTATATTCAACACTTGAGCAGGGAGAAATGTAATGAATGTACATAATCATACTATCAGACAAGAACATTTCAGCTGAGTCTAACTTTGTAATAAAAACTATATTGCATAATTTTCTTTTACCTGAAGATAGTCTTCCACCAAGCCCCATTTTAATCTGATGAGGTAATCAATTATTTGGTGAGTCAGGAAACCTAGAATTCCAATTGCTGTTCCAATGATCCCCATCACCAACCATCGATCCCAATCCGTTCTTTAAAAAACAGGGGGAGAGGAAGCAATTCCATATCAGTGGCAAAAAATAACATGGTTAGTGGCTTTGAGATAAGAAGTCCATCAGTGCCCCCAGGCAAAGAACACCTTTTCTTACAATGTTATTCAGGTGTTTTAGATTGCAGTCCTTCAATAAAACCACAAAGAATTATTATAGTTAAGTATCAAAACACAATTCTTTCCCATTTTACCACACTCTTACTTTTAAGTTGCATATACTGATATTGTTATTCTGTACATTATTTGATTACTTTTAGCAAGAAATTAGAAATAAGCATTTTTCTAAAATGTGGCCACAATGTAAAATGACATTTTAAATTTTCCTCATCCTTGCTTATAACACTTGTTCAACCATTAAGATCCTTCCTTCTTCATCTTTTACTATTAGTTTTACAGGGAGATTTCTTTTTATATATATAGCCACCCCTCCTTTTCTTTGGTTAGAGGAAGATGTAAAAAGTTTTCCAAGTCCCCTATCTTGTTTATTAGGTATTTTGCTTGTTTCTTCTAATGAAAGAGTATGGATTTCTCAAGAATGGGTGTGATTTTTTTTCCTAATATGATTTGTCTTCCTAGTTAGTCTTTTGGTTTATTCAGGAGTTCATCTCCTGTCTGATCTGCATGCACTTTTTACTGTCATCAACAGATGGCACTGGAGTACTTTATAAACCTTGTGCAGAGAAAAAGATGTAATGGAAGATATTTTCAAACTAGGAAATATTTAGTATCTCAAGTGAGATAAGATTCCTCAGGTGCTGTGCTCTATTTGCTTGTGGGAGATAATTGATCCTGTAGTTTCCCCAATGTATATTCTCTAGAGCTAGTCCTCAACTTACAACCACAACTGAGACCAAAATTTCTGTCATAAATCATTATAATTATAAGTCAAGTTAGAACTGATTTGATAATAGCATTTACAGTGCTTATTAAGCAAATTACTGTGGTCATTAAGTAAATCATCTGGTCATTAAGTGAACCCAGCTTCCCCAGTGGGTGTTTTTTTTAACAGAAATTGGCAACAAAGTTTCCAAATCATGTGACCATAGGACGCTGCAACCAGTTGTGATCTGGTTGCCAATTGCCAGAATTGCAATCATATGACTGCAAGAGTGATACAATGGTCATAAGTGCAAATACAGATCACAACTCACTTTTTTCTGAGGCTGCTGTAACTTTGAATCATGGTTAAATGGCTCATTAAATTGTTAAACTTGGGTCCCTTTAGTTCTAGCACAACACTATAATCTCTATAGCACATTTGAATGTTCATTTGCAAGGTATTCGCTAGATTAGAGATCTTAGTTTGCATAGAATAGTGTGAGTATATTTGGACTTTGGTTGCGCTTGTAGTTTAAGGGCAAAAATGTGCCAAAAAGTGGCTCATACTGTTTAGGTTCTTAGCAAAGAATAATGCCTATGGCATGAGTATGACTAAGGTACTTAATTCTACCCTTTTCTTACTAAAAACATTATTTGAAAGCATCAGCAGACCAGACCATGCTTGATGGCAGCAATGAAAGTATATGAACTCACAGATGGTATCACAGCTTGGATGTAATAGGAGTGAATAGAAAAAGAACTAGAATAGGAGTGTTGAACTCAGGTTGTCACGGTGGCATCACGTGACGTATCAGAACTTTTCCCCCCTTCACTAAACCAGGTGTGGGCGTGGCCAGCGCATGATGCATCCGACCCATGGGCAGGGAGTTTGACAGCCCTGAACTAAAATGTATGACATGAAAGGGGGAAAAAAAAAAGATGTCTTTTTACAAAACCAAGAAAAAGGGGAAAGCTACAAAAAATTAACAATGGCCTGATCCTGTTTAGTGAAGATATAGGTTTAACTATGAATAAGTAATGAAATATGTCAAAAATATTAATTGCTATTATGTGTAGGTTGGTATACGTACAAAAGTAGGGATACAGTACATAGATTGATAATGTTTATGATGGCTTTGTAGGTGACAAGAGTAAGAAAAGCTCCAGAATGCAGTAGCCCTCATGTTCAACTTGGTATATCCATGTTAAATATTGCATTTCTGTAAGACTCTATTCTCCAGGTAGACTCTATCAATCCAGTGAGATCCAGTAGGTGAGAACTCAATCCCTAAGAAATCTTACCAGAAACTTTGAGGGTAACCTTTACTGTAGGAGTTCCTTTCCTATGGAATAGCCTCATCCAGAAGACAATAAAATCCAGGTTCTTCTGGGTGGCCTTGAGAATAACTGAGGTGGCTGAATGATTCCTGAGGTTGTTATGCCAGAAAATTGTGCATCGTTATGTTCTTACTCACATTATAATTTAACCTAGCTACTGTTCAGATTTGGTTTGAACTGGAGTGGTATATAAACTCTAGAAAATAAATCTTACTGGCTGACAATTAGATTCATTGAAGTTCAATGAATTTGGAGAGGACCAGACTGAGAAAACAGATATTCAGAAAGCTACCTCTAATTGTGGGGAAAATTGACTATATAATAAATGTCTTTTCATGAGAAGCTAACTCAAATTTAATCAAAAATCCCACCAGTGTGCTCTAAATAATTTGTTTTACCTGCTGAATTGTTCATGGCAATTGCAAATATTAAAAAATATATGTATTCTGGCTTTGCTGTCAGTAATTTCTAGATTAATTTTGTTGCAGACATTAGAAATATTTCATGGACTGAATGATCTGACTCACATAAATTATTTTTGAGGGATAGGTCTTATTCTGCCATATTTGACCACTTTCTCTTGATTAGTATTAGTGAGGTGAACAGGTGCATTATAAAAAAAGTGCTTCACTTTAGCAAGATTATATGCCTAAATATACAATAATCCTGATTTAATTGTGCAACCATGTCAATTGACTCAAGAATGAAGCCTACTATTTTTCTGGGATTTACTTCCTGATTTATAACCCAGTTAATTCCTCAGGCTCACCAGATGTGCTTGGTTAATTCCCATAATCGCTTAGGAATTTATCTGGTAGCCATTATAGCTGAGCAATTTTAGAAACTTGATATACATCTGACAACATCAAGCTGGACACAACTGCCATAAATGCTATATTAATTTATAATATTAAAATCTACATATTTCATTTGGCTATATTTCTGAACAAGAGAAACTTTATTAGCTTACTTATTGCATCGGATTCACAATTCCTTCATCCCCAAACCATTTATTAATACAGTACTTAATGATACATTGTCACTGTTTCCATGAAAGGCATTTTCAACCATGTGAATATAGTTCATATATATGATTTGAACTATGTACAGGTAGTCTTCACCTACCTATCGCAGTTGGAATTGGCAATTCTATCAAGCAATGAGATCATGAAATAAAATGTCATGTGACCATACCTGATTTATAATGTCAGTTCAATTCTGGTTGCAGTTATTAAGTGAATTACCACAGGTCATTAAATACATCTTGTGACCACAACTAGTAACTTTCTACCAGCTTCTCCAATTGATTTTGCTTGTCACAAGCTGGCTGTGACTATGGGATGCTGCAACTTTCATAAATGTCCACCAGTTGCTAAGTGCTTGAATCCTGGTCACATGACTGTGGTAAATCTGTAGTGTCCACAATTTTGAGAACCATTTGCAAGTCTCCCTTTTCAGTACTAATCATAACTTCAAACCGTTGTTTATTTAGTGGCTGGTCAATAGGGACTACCTATATTGGCAATTCCTAGTAAAATTCCCAGTTTGGAGTGTTAGTTCTATGAGGATAGTTCCAGAGTCTCATAGTTTCAAGACTTCCTGAAATTAACCCACCATAATTTATAAATGTACTTTCTTCCTAATGAATTTTTTAAAAAATCACTTCTTGGGATTATGGTGAAGTAAGAAGTAAACACTACTGTTTCCCCCCAAATAAGATATCCCCTGATAATAAGCAACAAGGCCAAGTGCTTATTTCAGGGTTCAAAAAAATATAAGAGAGGGTCTTATTTTTGGGAAAACGTGGTACTTCCATTTAAAAATTAATTTTTAATCCATTTATTAGATGAAATTGTAAACCAAGATGAGCTCAGCTTTTTTTGCCTATGCAAGCCTGAATAATTTTTTTAAAACATTGACACTTGGGGCGGGGGAACCCACCTCATTTAATAATCCTACAACCAACACCTCTCAATGCTATTTAGAGTTAATAGCAATAGCAAATTTATATACCGCTACACAGTGCTTTACAGCCCTCTCTAAGCGGTTTACGGAATCAGCATATTGCCCTCAATAATCTAGGCTTTCATTTTACCAACCTCAGAAGGATGGAAGGCTAAGTCAACCTTGAGCCTGGTGAGATTTGATCTGCCAAATTGCAGGCAGCTGACAGTTAGCAGAAGTAGCCTGCAGCACTGCATTCTAACCATTCCGCCAACACGGCTCTAAGTGAGATCAGTGATCACAGAATCCTAGCTGACTACGGAAGGGAAGAGGGAGATGAAAAATTAAAAAGGAGGAAGAAAGCTGAAAACAGCACTCCATGTTTGCTTCTTATAATAGCAATTCTAAGATTCATATAAATACAAATTTAAGACAAGTACCTGTAAGCTTGTTCCTGCAGCCACTTCTTATAAATGTTACTGTGTGAAGGTAAATAATCCAGACTTTCATGGACTGAATGTTCATCTCCCTTCTCTTGAAGACTGTTTTTTCTAGAGCAATGACTATTGTTAGAGTTCCCTTTGCATTGGAGATCAAGAGAGTCAATCAAATCAGGCTGCTCTTCTCCCAGCAACATTTGATCTTCAGCACCACCTGTGCACCTCTTGTGAGAAAGCGGGATTGACATAAAATCAGAGTTCACAAAAAATTGCAGCTTGCGAAGTTATCTTGTTACCCAATCGGATGGGTGGGAAATTCAACAGGAGGAAAGAATGTATCTGTACAAGAAGTACTTGCTGATGTTGTGGGTTGGATTATTTTGAGGCTGCAAGATACAGATCCAACATGTTTGCGGCATCTACAGCCAGCCACAACCAGATCTTGCGTTATATGGTAATCTTCTCAGTGAAAGAGACTGGCATGCAACAGACTAGATGCTATTTTTTTTTCTTGAACAGAGGTGACTTGAAATGATAGGACTTGAAATGATAGGAATTAAGCACTAAAAATAATTTGGATAATTTGGCTATGTAATACAAAACTGTATTCCTTTCGTTTATTAAGACAAATCAAACAGAATTTGGAAGGCTGGAGAAACATTACATAACAAGGCAGATATCAAGGACTGTTGTTTAAGTCAAGTGATAAGGCCCATCACTAATATCCAACTGAGTTTGCTGCTGCTGCTCCTTTGTGCTGCTGTGGTTTACTTTCTCTAAGACAGTGGTTCTCAACCTGTGGGTCTGGCCCCCTTTGGGGGTCGAACGACCCTTTCACAGGGGTTGCCTAAGACCATCCAAAGGTCTTAGGAACCAAGACACGGCTCCTCTATCCATCTCCAGGCAAGTCTAATAGGTCCTATTTCCAAGTAGGTGCCATAGACTCTGATTTTCATTAGATGTGGGCCATTGTGCTTGTGAGAAAGGTCGAGGAAACACCTGCCCTCCAGGTGTTTACATTATATTTCATAATAGTAGCAAAATTAAAGTTATGAAGTAGCAACGAAAATAATTTTATGGTTGGGGGTCACCACAACATGACGAACCGTATTAAAGGGTCGCAGCATTAGGAAAGTTGAGAACCACTGCACTATAGCATCTTGGATTGTTTCCCCCTGATTCTTATTATAAGTAGCCACAGACCTAAGCACACTTATTTATACATAATATAACCACATACTATTACTCTTTTCCCCATTTAAACAAGACATTAGGAATTGTATACTGTTTTATTTCTTGAATGTTATATACCCCATGTTAGAGCTATAGAAATAAAGCATGGTTGGAATCTTTTGCCACCCATTACTAGTGTCGCTTTCAAAAGGTCATGGTCTTAGAAATACATCTATGTACTGTATTAAACTTGCAACAAAACAGTTCTAAGGCCTAGCTATGTCCATAGAGAGTGCATTTGTGTCTCTCTGAGCATATAGGGAATGGATGTAAGCATGCCTATTTTCATTTATGAAATGCTGTAGAACATTCTGTCAGTGATAGTTCAGAGATTGATAGCCCCATTTGATTCTGTACAGATCAACTATATCAAATGGATTATAGGACAACACCATAAATCAGTCTTCATAGAGCTTGTTGGATAGATAAATCTAGACTTATATTTGTCATACTAATATGCATTTTAGGTCATACTTGAAGGAATATTGATCCTTTTTTTAGTCATAATCTACCTCCCAACATCATTACTTGAACTTGTATTACATCTAAATTAGAGAACAGATTAATTCAGACTGACAAAGCATTAAAAAGACAGATGTTTCCAACCAGTAAGAAAGAATAATGTTAATACTGAGGTGTGTATATATCATTGCATTGATGTTGTTGAAAAAAGGAGCCACTCATACTGTTTTATGGTTTTCTTTCCCAAACTCTACCAATTCTCAAACACACATACAGGTGAAACTTGAAAAATTGGAATATCAGTCCACTCCTTGTGAAAATCCCTAACACTTTTGAATGGCTTTTTCCTGACAATCCTCTCCAGGCTGCGGTCATCCCTGCTGCTTGTGCACCTTTTTCTTCCACACTTTTCCCTTCCA
>JANHFM010000840.1:0-12145 GCA_032468115.1 Grayia smithii
GGGGGGGGAGGAGGAGGGAGTTTAACCCTTTCCTACCTGGGCAATCCAGGTCCTTACATCGGGATTGCAAGATTATCTTTGGGGAAAGCCAGGAAGGGGGCCTTCTCTCTGCCTGGTCCTGCAGCCCCAAAGACGCTGGGAGCTCAGTTAACATGAGCTCTTAACATGAGACCTTAAGGAGTCTCATGTTCAGCCTTTGGCAGTGCCAGCTACGTGGCAGCGGATCTGGAACAGGCTTGGCAGAGCTGCCACGGGATGAATTGGTAGCTGCCAACTTTATAAGCCAGCTTGGTGTGTTTGCAACATGTGACCTGTGTTTGCACTGGGGTTAACTGGGAGAAAGACGTGCCAGTCCTTGTGCAAGAAGCTAAACCTTGCACTGTAGTTGGGTAAGTTAGCTCCAGCCGTAGAGCAGGGGTGGGGAGCCATGGGCCTTGTGTGACTCGTGGGCTTCAACTCAGGAATTCTGGGAGTTGAAGTCCACAAGTCAGGAAAGGGCCAGGCTTCCCCACCCCTGCCCTTCCCCTTCCCTTTCCCTTTCCATTCCTTTCTAACTTTCCCTGGTCAGTCATGTAGTTTGGCTAAGATGGAGCTACTCTAGAAACTTGATTTACTTTACACACACTCATACACATACACACAACCAATTGCAAGCCTCCCTTGGGCAGCTGGTATTTAGCTGCATCCCTGCTTGTGCTCCATTGAAGATGTCATCTACATTCTGATCCTACCTGGAGCCATCAAAATGCTTTGCGGGTTGAGTTGCCCCCCCCCCCAATGCTATGAAAAGTCTCAGGGGCTTCAGCTGCAGGCCTTGGTTTGCCTTAGGGGGTCCTGCGGGGGTGTCTCTTCCCCTACCCACCCACTCTCTCCTCCCTCACAGGCTCTGGATTACTGCCACAGCATGGGGGTCATGCACCGGGACGTCAAGCCACACAACGTGATGATCGACCATGAGCACCGGAAGGTGAGCCCGTTGACTTTGAGGATGAGTGCGTGGACCACTCTGGAAGACCAGAACGCAGCAGGATGGCCAGGAGGCCCTGGTCTCTCCTGCCGCCTCGCATGGGGCGGCAGTTGCCCTGCTGGGTCCAAAGGAAGCCCCCAGTAAGAGAGCAGTTCGTGGGACAGACCAGTAGGCGCTGGCTTTGAACAGCTCTGTGGCCTTGATAGCTTCAGCCCTTGGCCTGCTCCTGCATCTTCGGACTGCCCAGCCCTCCTGTGGGTGGTCTACAACAGGGGTCTCCAACCTTGGCCACTGAGACTTGTGGACTTCAACTCCCAGAATTCCCCAGCCAGCGCATCCTGGGGATTGAAGTCCACCCGTCTTAAAGTGGCCACGGATCGGTCTCTGTGTGTCTGTGTGTGTGTGTGTGTCATTCCCTCACTTGTCTGTCCCCCGAAGTGAGCCCAAGTCTTGCCAATTTAGCTCCCTGCTTTCCAGTCCTGGATCTGCTTCCAGGTGCCCTTCCATGTCTCCCCTGATCTTTGGAGAGGAACAAGACAATTTGAGTCAGCTCAGAAGTTTACTTGCTTGCTTATTTATTTATTTTTTCAACTCCTCCTCCCAATTCTGCCGTCTGCTGCAGCTGCGCCTGATCGACTGGGGGCTGGCAGAATTCTACCACCCGGGACAAGAGTACAATGTCAGAGTGGCTTCCCGGTACTTCAAGGGACCGGAGCTTTTGGTGGATTACCAGGTAAGCCGGCAAACTCCGAATGGGGCCTGCCCGGTGGGGAGGAATCGGGGTGGAACTTTGCCCCTTCCCGAGCAGAGGACAAAGCCTTAGCTCTGCGCTTCCGTCTTCGGCCTGCCAGTTCCCAGTTCTCCCAGTCCGCCTGTGGGTCTTGAGCCACGGGGCCACCTCTGTCTCTAAGAAGTGTTAGTACCGCTTTATAATGGCCTGGGAAGGCCACGCTTAGAATACTGCATCAGGTTTTGCTCACCATACTATAAAAAAGATGTTGAGACTCCGTAAAGAGTGCAGATAGGAGCAGTCAAAATGAGTAGGGAGCTGGAAGCTAAAATATATAAAAAGAAGGGTTGCAGGAATTGGGTATGTCTAGTCTAATAAAAAGGACTAGGGGTGAGATGATAGCAGTCTTCCAAAATTTGAGGGGATCCTACAAAGATGAGGGAGGGTCAACCTATTTCCCAAAGCCCCTGAAGGCAGGACAAGAAGCAACGGATGGAAACTCGTCAAGGAGAGAAGCAACCTGGAATTAAGGAGGAATTTCCTGACAGTGAGGACAATGAACCAGTGGAACAGCTTGCCACCAGACGTTGTGGGTGGCTCCAACACTGGAGGTTTTCAAGAAGAGACGGGAGAACCATTTGTCTCGGATGAAATAGGGTCTCCTGCTTGAGCAGCGGGTTGGACTAGAAGACCTCCAGGGTCCCTTCCAACTCTGTGATTCTTCTATGGGAAGAGTAATCCAATAGGCCTGAATCTCTTGCAGAGAGGGAACTCTCAGCAGGAGTTCCTCTGGTGGCAGAAGGACCTTCCTTCCGACCTCTGGAGGGTAACAGGTCCTTTCTCCATATTTGCAAGAAGAACATCCTGGCAGGGCTGGTGAGAGTAAACGAGGCCCCCGAGGATCCAGAGAGGGGAAGAGGGCACCAGAGATGCTCTCTGTGTGTGTGTGCGTGTGTGCGTGTGTGTGCGTGAGGGCTCCCTGAAGGTTTCGCCTCCCTCGTCCTCTGCCCGGGCTGCTGAAGGGGGAAGCGTCTGGGTCTGTGCCTGTCCTGGTGCTGCCCCATGGACCCCATGGACCCCCTGGCCCCGGTCTCTCCTACAGATGTATGACTACAGCCTGGACATGTGGAGCCTGGGCTGCATGTTAGCCAGCATGGTCTTCCGCAAGGAGCCGTTCTTCCATGGGCACGACAACTACGACCAGGTGAGGCCCCTCTGCCAGAACTGGCACCAGTCTTGTCCCGGCCCCCTCTTCCCTTGCCCATCCCCCAGCATGCCCTGCTCCCTCCTGCCTTCACAGTCTCATGTACAGGAAATCACAGTGGGAATTGGGGAGGGGTCGTCCTCCCTGTGCTGCTGGGGTCGGTATGGAGGTTCTCCACCCTCCGGGCCTCGGTTGTCCCAAAGGGGCTTTTTCCAGAAGGCAACTGGACATTCCTGGTTTCTATCTTTTTTCTTTTTTAATGTTTTGCTTCTCATCCAAGAAGCTTTTTTAGTTCTGGAGCTTCTTGGAAAATGTTTCCAAGGGAAATAAAAACAAGGAAGTCCAGTTGCCTTTTGGCAAAAGCACCTTCAGGGCGCTGGCTGAGTGACCCACTTCTGCCCCTTCCCCAGCTGGTACGGATTGCCAAGGTCTTGGGCACCGAGGATCTCTATGACTATATCGACAAGTACAACGTGGAACTGGACCCCCGCTTCAACGACATCCTGGGCAGGTAGGTGAGCGGGGACCCCTCGCGGGCACTGCTCCGTTTGGTGGGCCGCGGGGGGTGAAGAACCACTCTGGGACTCTCTCCCCCTTTCCTTCTGGGGCAGGCATTCCCGCAAGCGATGGGAGCGCTTCGTGCACAGCGAGAACCAGCACTTGGTGAGCACCGAGGCCCTGGACTTCCTGGACAAGCTCCTGCGCTACGACCACCAGACGCGACTGACGGCCCGCGAGGCCATGGAGCACCCCTACTTCTGTGGGTAGTAGCCTCAGCCGGGTTCCCCCGTGTACCTCAAGACCCTTGGGTGGGGGGCCCTGCAGGCCGAGCTCGATCGGCTGATTCCCCCTCCTGCAGAGGCTTGGGAGGGGGGCAGCCTCCTCTGTCCAGCCCTTCTCTCTCCTGCTGCCCCTTGCACTGCCATCCTGCACTGCTCTCCTGCATGGACTCAGCTGCCCCCTTCTGGGTGCTGAGCAGGCGGGGGGTCCAGGGAGCCATCCATCCACCTGCGTCACTGCTGCTTCTCCCTCCCTCTCTCTCTCTGCACAGATCCGATTGTGAAGGATCCAGCCAGGCTGGCCGCCTCCACTGTCCTCTCCTCGTCTAACACACCTGTCAGCTCCTCCAGCATGTTGGCAGGTAGGCACCTCAGCAGTAACTGGGTGAGGGGGGGGTGCCAGCTGTAGCATTGGGTGGTCTGACTCCTGTGTGGTGTTTGTCCAAGGAGAGCACGGATGAGATCTTGGCCTTCCAGGCAGCATCCTTCACCCCTTCTTTCCTCCTTCATCAGAATAGAACTGGAAGGGACCTTGGAGGTCTTCTAGTCTAACCCCCTGCTCAAGTAGGAGACAGTTGGAGCTCCAGTCTCTTCTTAAAAACTTCCGGTGTTGGAGCTCCCACAACTTCTGAAGACAAACCGTTCCCCTGGTTAATTGTTCCCCCTGTCAGGAAATTCCTCCTTAGTTCCAGGATGCTTCTCTCCTTGATTAGTTTCCACCCGTTGGTTCTGGTCCTGCCTTCAGGGCCTTTGGAGAATAGGGGGGACCCCCCTCTTCTTTGGGGCAGCTCCTCAACACTGCCATCGTGTCACCCCAAGTCCTCCTTTTCTCTAGAGCGGCCATGCCCAATTCCTGCAGCAGTTCTCCCTGGTTTCATCTCCAGGCCTTCCTTTTCCTTCCTTTTCTCCCCCTGCAGGAATCACCTCCATGTCAGCCTCCCAGCCGATGGGCAGCTTGGCCGCCTCCCCCGTCATCGCCTCTCCAAATGCTCTGGGATCACCAGTCCCTGCGGCCGCCGGAGCTCAGCCCTGACCACCGTGCCCTCTTCCTCCCTCCTCCTCACCTCACCTGCCCGCCTCTGCATGGCGCTACCGACGCCCGGGGCGGGCAGGAAGACGGCTAGGCGTGGCAGGGCAGAAGGGTCCTGCGTCTGGATCCCGAATTCTTTTGTTTGTTTGTTTCCGTTGAGTATGTCGAGGAGCCAAGTCCCGGCTGCTGCTGCTGCTGCTGCTGCTCTTCCGCCTCCTCTGCTCGGTGGGGCCCCAAAGGCAGACTCTGGTTCCAGGCAGAGGCTTCTTCTCCTCTGGGGGTGTTTGTGTCGAGTCCCGTCAGCTGCATTCTTCCCATGGGGGTCGTGGTTAGTGATGCAACTACAGTGTAGACACCTGAACGGAGAATAAAATTTATTTTCTATGTCCCTAAAAGGGGCAGGTGTTGGGCCCGGCTTCTTCCGGAGGGAGGTGATGCCAGAGTGTAGGGGACTCCAATCCTGGCCCCTTTTAAGACGGGGAGATTTTGACTCCCAAGAATTCCCCAGCCAGCCAGGGAAGCTTCCGCCAAGCATGGGAGCTTCCAGCACCACTGTGGACTTCAGCTCCCAGAATTCCACAGCTGCCTGGGGAATGCTGGGAGTTGGAGTCCACCAGTCTTAAAGTGACCAAGGTTGGAGATGTTGTGACCTAGGACCAAGTAGTTATTACCAGACGCAATTAGTCCTAAACAAACGTATTTTATTAGAACAGCTGAGAATTACTTCATTCTCATCGTAGTCCATATTAATTCCAAAAACAAATCCTTCAGAAAAAGTCCTTCAGCTTTATCACAAACCTTCTTTGGCACCCTGCCAAAGGCTTTTCTTGGCAAAACCCCACGAAGTTCAGAAGCAAGAGACACTGACTGTAAACAATTGTAGCAACGTTGCTTTCCTACAAAAAGCCGTTGCTGCTCTTTTAAGCCTTACGGGAGGGGCCAATCATCTCCTGGCCTTACTGCCGAGTCGTCCTTTTTGCTTTAGCTGCTCTTGCCTTACGGCAGCTCTTCTCAAGCGTGCACTAGGCACAGGCTCCTGCTGTTCCTCTGCCTCTCTGCTGTCCACCTCTGGAGGCTCCGGAGTCCGCGCATCGCTCCCAGATGGCCTCCGATGCAGAGCCCTCATCCTGGAGTCCAGGACTGGCCCATGTCCCTCCCCAGGATACCTACTGTCTGTCTGCTGCCAGCTCTGCAGGCTGCTGGCGGACCACAACAGGAGACTTTTACTGTAGCAGACAGAGGTGAATGCTTTGAGGGCGCTAGAAATGGAACATGCAGACCCTGGAACTTTGCCCTCCTTTCCGTTTCCAGGCCTGGTCTTTGCTCGCTGTGGGTTGGGCACAGGGAGGAAGGTTCTTTTTTCACTCCGGTGATTCCTGTGGGGTGCTTGGTGGGGCAGAGCAGGTGGGACTGGCTGAGCCCTTTTCACGCTGGAGAGCTGGGGACGATGGGAAGGCAACGGCCCCTTTCAGCCCTTCAGTGGGAAGCTGGTGCCGTTGAGAGGCGATTGAAAGGGCACCCACCCACGGAGGGGAGATTCCTGGGGGTGCCAGCCCTGCAGCCCAGGGGATCATGCACTTAGGGAGCAACGTGGTCCCCCGCAGGTTGTCTTGGCAGCACAATTGGAGACTGCCCATGTCAGGAGGGGCCACAGTGGCTTCTTGCAGCCTGTGCACAGGTAGTCCTCATCTTACAATCACAATGGAGCCCACAGTTTCCATGGCTAAATGCGACCTGGTTTGTCTCGTTTCCCTCAATGGTTGACGAGGGATCAGGATTGAAACAACGGAGACATTGAGAGATGGATCTGAAAACAGAAGGGGCGAGGAGGGAGGTCTCGTCACTTCCTGACTGAGATGGTTTAAGGCAGGGGTCTCCAACCGTGGCAACTTCATGACTTGTGCACTTCAACTCCCAGAATTCCTCAGCCAGCACTGTATGAATTAACCAGCACTGGCTGAGGAATTCTGGGAGTTGAAGTCCACAAGTTGTAAAGTTGCCAAGGTCGGAGACCCCTGGAGACCTCCCTGTGTGCTATTGGGCTTTGGATGTGGCAGAGGTAAATGGAGACCCCCTCTGGGGCTTAATTCATGCAGCCGTTGGTCAGTTCACACAGCGATCCCTGAGCCTCTCGTCGGAACACGAAAGCGTTGGGTCACTGGAAAAGGATTCCCAACAGAAGCTGCTCTCTCGCTCCTGCTCGGGTGTGGCTCATGGTTCCCACTCCCCCTGCGCCTGGAAGGGCAGCTCTTAGCTCCAGCGTGTTGCTGGGTGCAGAAGCTGCCTTTTGAGAGGGCCGGCTGGTGTCTGTGGGAAGTTCTCCGGCAGAGCCACTAGCACTGATGAGGTTACTACTTTGGGTAATGAAACGTCTTCGAGGGAACAAGCAAACCAAACTCAGAGTACCAAGGACCCCACCATCCATCCATCCATCCTCCCTTCCTCCCTCCGCATATTCCCTTCCCTTGCAGTGCTGATGATGTTACTATTTGGGGTAGTGAAATGTCTTCCAGAAAAGATCCCAGTGCACCAGGGAGCCCTTGCCTGCATCTGCTTCCTTGTTTCTGATCGTGATCTTTGTGGTGGCAAAGTTTGTTCCTTCGCCTGTAGGACAATCTCTGAGATGTCTGGAGAGGGCTCTCTTCCTATAAGCCAATAGCTTTTGCAGACTAAATGTGCCCAGATCCTTTTGTTCTTCACCAAAGAAAGAACAAAGCTAAAAATGCAGAAAGAAAAGGAAGAAAAAAGAAATATGAAGAAATCACTTCCAATTTATACCTTTAAACTGACCTCTTGTTCTGTGACTATTACCTTTTTTTTTGCGTCTTAAAAAAAAGATTTAATTAAACCTGTCTATCCTAATTACATTTCCCTTCCCTGTTTCATGGAAAACCTCCAGGAGACGTTTCATCAACTGCTTTGATGAGGCTCACGTTTTGGGTACCTGATCCCCTTGTGTGGCCCCTTCGAATAAAAAGCCAGGAAACCTTTTTTTATTCTAACCAAACCACTGGAAAATGTTTTTAAAAATCCTTTTTTTTTTAAATTAAAAAGTTTTATAAAATTTTACAATTAAACCCCAATTATTAAAAAAAAAAATTAAATAATATTTCAATATAATCCCCCTCCCTCGACTTCCTGGAACAAATTACCTATAAAAAAATCCTTTTTGAAAGCTGTTCTCTCTATGGCCTAGTGTTGTCATTGATGTATTTATAACAGTTGGAAGGGATCTTGGAGGTCCTCTAGTCCAACCCCCTGCTCAGGCAGGAGACCTTATACCATGTCAGACAAATGGTTGTCCAAGCTCTTCTTAAAAATCTCCAGTGTTGGAGCACCCACAACTTCTGGAGGCAAGCTGTTCCCCTGGTTAATTGTTCCGACTTGATTGGTTTCCATCCGTTGCTTCTCCTGCCTTCTGGTGCCTTGGACCTTTAAGAGGATTTTATAAGGGGGCTTGATCTAAGACTGCAACACCAGACAGATCTTGGAAGATCTCCTCCGCGGTCTGACCCTCTTTGTATCTCAGAAACCAATTCCAGAAACAAAAGAGTTGCTCAAAGTAAGTTTATTCAAGAGAACCAGGATTGATGGAGTTATGTCCTACATGCCTGAATCCTGGCTACACACCTGGGTCCCGTAGACCTCCACCTCGCACAGGGCCAGGGATACCGTGCGACCAGGAACGGTGACGGTGACGTAGCGTCCCACTTGACCGTTGCAGGAGATGGTGCTGATGGCGCCCAGACGGGTATCGGTGATGGTCCCACAGCTGTTGGAGGGAGAAAAAGGCGGAGAGCCTCCATTGGTTTCGTGGTTCAGGAAGAGCGAATCACAAGAGCAGTTAATGTGTTCCTACAAACGGTCAGACGTATAGTTGGAGAGGCCTCCTGAAGGCACCTTGGATGAACTCATGGCAGCCACAGCGGAAGCAGAGTAGATGCAGAAGCCGCTTCTTAGATATCAGACTGTGACACCTGTCCCATTGCAACTCCATGGCACCATATGAGGGTGCTTTTATTACAGTTTTATTATAATTTTAATATCTCCTACATAAAGGTGATTTAGGTATTGCATATAAAATTGTACATAGTAATGTTTTACCTGTAAATGACTTTTGTAGTTTTAACCATAATGTAATGTGTGACGTGCACCTTTGGCGTTTAGTCATGCTGGCCACATGACCATAGAGACGTCTTTGGACAGCGCTGGTTCTTTGGCTTTGAAACGGAGATGAGTACTGCCCCCTAGAGTCGGGAACAACTAGCACATATATGCGAGGGGAACCTTTACCTTTTAACGTGTGAACAACCGTTTTTAAACTTAACATAAACTGCTTTAAACTCAGCTGTAAAAAATTTGAGTTTTGTAGCAGAGTTGTCAAATTATGGACTATCCTACCCGATTCAGTTTTCCCACCTATTAACTTTCACAGTTTTAATTCTAACTTACCTTCTGTGGACTACACCCCATATTTAAGAGGTTCCTGTGTAAGTGCCCTAATGTGCCTGTTGTCCCTCTCATATTTTAATTTTTTTCATTTAATTTTTTTAAAAAAATTGTATCCATCTATCCATCCATATCTAATTTGCTGATGCTTTATTTAAAGTTATATTTGCATATCATGATTGCATGACCTCTCTAGATGCCATACACTGAATAAAATTAAGAAATGCATTCCTAAAAAAGATCTGCATAGATTTCCTCTGTGACTCCGTAGGACAGACGGGGAGGAAGCTAATCGCCAGATTGCAAGAACACAAACAAGCAGTCGGATGAAGAGACCCGATCTCACTGGTAGCCTCACACTGCAATGAACAAGGACACACGTTCAACTTCGCAGCTCCTAAGGTTGTGGGATGAGCAGGCACAAAAACAAGCCAAGTCATTGAAATCTGGGAAACGGGCGTCAATCAATAGGAGTGCTGATTTACCAGCCTATCAAGTACTTAGCAGGTGAGGACCGGGCAGCACAAGCAAACAACAGCCAAGGACTTAAACGCCAGCTATCAACACACCCCAATCAACATCTAAAAAGCCACCTACAGGCACCATAAATACCAGACACATAAGAGCAATACTGAGAGACATTCCCTAAAGATGGGCTCCAGCATGAGTTGAAAGCTCGGAAGAGAAAAGCTCTGGTCCAGATTGGATCCTAAAACAGATATTCCCAAATACGGAAGTCTTAAGCATTTTAGCCTCCCCTCCCTCCCTAAGCACCACCCTTGCCTATGATGTCTTGATTGCTACCACATTGACGTCCTTTTCCTAGCCACTTCGTCTCCTGATCAACCGCTGTCTGTGCAAAGGGGCACTTACAGAGGATTGGATTTTCCATGGTTGGTCACAAAGTTTCCCACGTGGATCTCTGCACCCAGGAGCCTTTCTCCGCAGCAGTCCTCACGGCTTTTCACCACCACGGAAGAAACGGCATAGTGGCTACCCAGGTCCACGTACCACCAGGGCTCCCATTCTCGCTCCGTGTGGGTGCAAGAGTTCTGCCCAATCCAGCGTCCACTGCAGTTCCCATCCACGGCTTTTCTGGCTACTGAATGGAACTGGCTTACAATGGTGGACGAATGGAAAGCTGGACGCCCTCTGGCCACGTTTGTAGCTGGAAAGAAGTTTGGGAGAAGAAAGGCACATCGGAGAATTCGTTCTCGGTTTGCACACAAATGTCCAGGAGGAAACGCAAAGTCCCTGGGACAACTTTCAACTCTTGAAACCTTGCTGCCTGTTGGAGACCACTGGGAGAAGCACAATGAAGGGAAAGGTGGAAGTCCTCTGCACGCCTTTTCTGCACGCCTCACCAGAAAGTGGCCAACCAGAACGAGTGGACAGAGGCAGTCTGGAGAGCTGCTCGTGAGAAGAAAAGAATCTGGGAGTTCTCCTAACTTGGCCGTTCTCCATTTTTGCTTTCTTTGCAAGGCAACAAAAAGGTGGGAAGGAAAATGCCTGATCCACACTCTCCTTGTGAAGTAGGAATGTGCTGCACTCAGAGTCAGTCTTGATATCAAGGAAGGGGACTTCCTGGATGGAGAATAAGTTCCTGAAATTGGCTTTGCTAAAAGTGGAGCTCATGAGTGTGGCAGAATGAAAAACTACCAAGTAACGGGGCTCTTTGCAATTCCTCTCTGGACAAGGAGAGAACCTGAGATCGCCCTCTAGTGCTTTGGACAGTTGTTCCTCATGAGGAGACCACAAGACCTCTGGAAGACAAGGGAAGGCCATCTCTGCTCAAATTATTATTGACACTTTTATGGACACAGGAGTTGCATATTTTTTTCTATTTTTTTGGAAATTGCTTGTTAATTGCTTCTCAGCTATTACGGATCTTTGGATCAACCATTGGGTGATTTTCCTTCAGTCCTTAGCAAAAGAAGCTTAAATACAGGTTTAAGAACTTGTAATTATTGTTTTTTTTAATAAACAGCAAAAAAGTGATTAATTTAGGAAATTACAACGGATTAAGGGTCCAGATGAAATAAGATTTATAAACCAGTTATAAGCTTCCTGTTGGAAAATGTTTTCGTTTTGAATATTTAAAAACAAAACAAAACATGGTAGGGTACAACTTTGAAGTTTGGACACTAGAGAGAGCTAAAGATCACAATTAAAAGGAGAACACCACTTAAATTTAACTTACTACCAGTGATACAGAATGGAATTAAATATCATAACATCAGACTTATTGAAGTATATTTTTGAACAATGGATCCAGAAGTTAATTTTATGAGTGTCTGCCATTATAGATTGTGTTTAAATGAAAATGAAAAGATAATACTGAACTGATTTTAACACGACACGTTACAAGAATGATGCTACATTGAATGTAAAAATTGAATGAGATGATGTCCTAATAATTAAAAAGGATATACAAATAAACAAAAAAGTGAGATGGATAATTTTCCTATATTGGATTTATAAAAGAGACTTTTAAAAACTGAATAATTTTGTGAGAGGGGACAAAGAAAATAATGAAAATAAATCAAGTGAAGGGATTAAAGATGGAAAGGAATATAAACTTGCTTTACATGATCAAAGTTAAAATAGATATGTTATCTCTAGTAACCCATAATAGACTTTGGCTGACCAGGACATCAAAACTTCAAGGGTTTGTTTGTAAAAAAAAAGAGATGGAATCTGGGAAGAAAAGATCGTATGTCATATTTAAGAGAAACAGATAAGTTACTAAACTAATTTATACCTGTGATGAAGGGGAAAAGTCATTCTTTATATACTTCTTTTTCTTTACAATAGATACAACCTAGAGGTAAGGAGGGATTTTCTGACCGTGAGAACAATGAAAGAATGGAATACCAGAGTTGTGAGTGTTCCATCACTGGAGGTTTTCATACAACCTATTTGACCGAGATGGTCTAAGGCAGGGTTTCTCAACCTTGGCCACTGGAAGATGTGTGGACTTCAACTC
>JANHFM010000845.1:0-10156 GCA_032468115.1 Grayia smithii
TGGGAGTTGAAGTCCACCCATCTTCCAGTGGCCAAGGTTGAGAAACACTGCAAATGTTTCAAAATATTTTAAAACCCAAATGCACAGGTATACAACAGGTGGCACCTGGCTCAATCGCAACAACCGTGTCAGGGATCTTGGAGTCTTAGTATACGATCACTTAAATAGCAGTGTGTAGCAGCAGCCGAAAAAGCTTATATAATCCTTGGTTGTACAAACAGAGGCACTGAATCAAAATCACGTGAAGTGTTAATACCGCTTTATAAAGCCTTGGTAAGGCCACACTTGGAAATACGGCATCCAGTTTTGGTCACCACAATACAAAAAAATGATGTCGAGGCTCTAGAAAGAGTGCAGAGAAGAGCAATAAAGATGATTAGGGGACTGGAGGCTAAAACATTTAAAGAACAGTTTGCAGGAACTGGGTATGTCTAGTCTGATGAAAAGAAGGACCCAGGGTGACATGATAGCAGGGTTCCAATATTTGAGGGGCTGCCACAAAGAAGAGGGGGGTCGAGCTATTCTCCGAAGCACCTGAACGCAGGACAAGAAGCAATGGATGGAAACTAATCGAGGAGAGAAGCAATCTAATCCTAAGGAGAACTTTCCTGACAGTAAGAACAATTAAGCAGTGGAATGGCTTGCCTCCAGAAGTTGTGGGTACTCCAACGCTGACGGTTTTCAAGAGGAGACTGGACAGCCATTTGTCCGGGATGGTATAGGGTTTCCTGCTTGAGCAGGGGGTTGGGCTAGAAGACCTCCATGGTCCCTTCCCGTTCTGTAAAATATTGAGACGACAGGCAGAAACGTTTATGAGCGGTTCTTGGAGCTTTCTGAGCCTGCTGATTTTCTTGCAGATGTTTCATTACCCAACTAGGTAACATCATCAGTCGTAGTAAGAAATGGGATTTGCTCTCAATTTATATTCTAGTTAGCAGCTTGCCCTGTCAGTGTTGGTAGGGTTTGGTCTTAGAGGTTCTTTGATTGGGCTGTTTACTGTTGGGTCATTTGGCAGTTCTTTGACTGGGATATTGTTGGTCTGATGTTAATCTTGGAGTTAATTTATGCTGATCTGAGTGCTGATTGCTGGTGGGAAGAGTCTTTTTTGTTCCCTTTTTGGCTTGTTGATTCTCTTTTGCATAGTCTGTAGATGTTGTTAACGTCTATGTGCCTGTTGATGGTTGATTTGTCAGAGTGCCAGGCTTCTAGATATCCCCTGGCTTTTTTGGAGTTGGCCTGGTCTAGGATGGTCACCTTTTCCCAATTGAAACGATGGTTAAGTCTGTCCATTATGTTGCAAAGTTAGTTTTCATTGTGTCTTCTGACCAACCAGTTGGTGTTCATGGGTGTGTTCCGTGAATCTTCTGCCTGTTTCTCTTATACAGGTTGTAGCAGACCTTATACTGTATGTTGTAGATGACTCCGGTTTTTCCTTCTGGGGCTGTTGGCCTTCTGGATCAAAGAATCTCTAAGACCACCCCCATTAACCCTGTCAGGGTAAGCAATAGCACTAGCACTTATATACCGCTTCACAAGTACTTTACAGCCCCTCTGTAAGCGGTTTACAGAGTCAGACTCTTGCCTCCAACAATCTGGGTCCTCATTTTACCGACTTCGGAAGGATGGAAGGCTGAATCGACTTTGAAGCTGGTCAGGATCGAACTCCTGCAGTGAGCAGTGACTTAGCCTGCAGTACTGCATTCCAATCACTGCGCCATCACGGCTCACTAGAACAGGGGTGTCAAACAAACATCGTCACGGCGGTGTCACATGACGTATTGGGACTTTTTCCCCTTCGCTAAACCGGGCGTGGGTGTGGCCAGTGCGTGACGCATCCGGCCTGCGGGCCAGGAGTTTGACAGCCCTACGCTAGAATATAAACTGAGAGCAAACCCGCACTCCCTCTGACACCGAAGATGTTTGCAATAGTGGTGAATATCTGTAGCTCGGGTGTAGGATGAGGGTGGAGGTTCATTCTCTCAGAGTGTGGGTTGGTTTCTCAATGTTTCCAGGGTAGGTAACATCTTCAGTGGAATTTAGGGGATGTCAGTGCTATTAAGGGCCTTCGGGTGGTCAGTAGGTTTTGTGATGTGGAGTTCACGTCAGGTGTGAGTCCCGTCAGGTGTCTTGTGATGGGTCTTATGATGGGGAGGTCATGTCAGGTGAGGGCTGTTGGAAGGAGAAGTGCTTGTTGGGGGGAGTTGCGTGCAGTGGTGGGACTTGAATAACTTAACCACCAGTTCTCTGGCTAGATAGGCATAGTTGGTTGATCATGTGACTGGGTGGGTGACATCACTCATCACACCCTGCCCCGCCGCCCTGCCACTCGCCTGAAAGGCAGAGGTAAGATTCAGCCAGTTGAGCTAATCCCATCACTTGCTGGTCCTGCCCCGCCTGTATTTCAGACTGGTTTGGGGCTGTTTTTTGGGCCGTTTTCAGGTTGGTTTTCAGGCAGTTTTTTCGGCCCAGAAAACAAGCTGAAAAATGGCCCAGAAAACAAGCTGAAAAACTATTGGGGGCGTGGGCAGCCAGTGGTGGGATTTGCTGGTTCTCCGAACTGCGCAGAATCTTACCTACCAGTTCGTGCAAACCGGCAGCAGCCCACCTCTGTTTGCGTGGGTTGGTTGAGAGTTGGTGCCGTCGCTGGTTGGCTATGCGGTTGATCCACCAATGCAACACCCCCCCCCCCAAAAAAAACGAGCACTTCACCTCCCAACTGGTGTGACCTCCCTGTCACAGGACCCATCACAAGACCCTCACCTGACGTGACCCTCACCTGCCATGACCTCCCCTACGACCTACGACCACATGGAGTAAGCAGAACACCGACACTGATATCCCCTAAACTCCACTGAAGATGGTTACCTATCCTGGTAACGAAATGTTCAGAAAACAACCCATAAGCTCGAAGAATGAACCTCCACCCTCAGCTGCAAATATTTGCCTTTTATTAGAAAAGTTTATCTCGGGATCCTACAGTAGTGGCCAAAATTGTGGAAAGTGTATTTTTGAGGTTTGATGGCTAATAAGACCACTTTTTTGGGAGTATCAAGATAATCCTATTCCAGTGCTGGAATGGCCTGGGAATAGCCCAGACCTTCACCCAATTGAAAATCTAGGGAGCCGACTAAAGAAACTTGTTAGTCAGAAGCGACCCAGCAATAAAACCCAGTTCATAGAAGCCATCCTTCAATCTTGGTTTCACATTAGAACAGCTACAGAACTCAAAGACTTGGTTCGCTCCATGGGAAGACCTTGTAAGGCCGTAATTCATGCTAAAAGGTTCCCCAACTAAGGATTAACTGACATGGGGATCATTTTTGTATATCTCGTTTTTTTCTACGTGTTTCACTTTTCTTCTTTGTACTGTAACTGTTATTCGAATAGCAAATCCTTCATAAAAATTACGGCATTACATTCTCGATTAAATTATCTTTCCATCAATATATAATTTTATGGTAATACTCCCCCCCAAAAGTGGCGTTATTAGCTAGTTTTAGAAAATAGCCTTTTCCCAAAAGTTTTCAACAATTTTGGCCACTACTGTATTATCACCATGATATAATAGCAAAATTCATTCCGGAGTTATAGGGAGGCCTGTAGGAGAGGCAGTGATAGACAGTTAGGTTTTCTGGGGACAAATTTTTACAAATGTTCTCCAGATGTAACCAGATGTTGGTGCAAGAAACTCTAAAATGATTCGCTTCCTTTTCTCCTTTTTGCGTCAGTTGGTGGACTTTGGAATTCTAATGAAAAACCACTCTCTCCTCCCCGGCTTTTAACATCAGGGAATTTTTTTCCTGCCTCGTATATATTTGCTTTTCGTTCTTCAGCTTCTCTGTTGTGTTCCTAGGATTATCACTGGTGGTGGAGATCATTCCTGACCAGCAGTTTCACCGCCGTTTATCTCTTCATCTACGCCATCCATTATTTCTTCTCGAAACTCCAGATTACTGGTATTGCTAGCACCATCCTGTACTTTGGGTATACTATGATCATGGTCTTGATTTTCTTCCTGTTCACAGGTGAGTCCGTTGTGACGTTACCCCAAGCCAGCTACGGAGGTAGCTATGGAGTTCCAACCTTAAGTGTTAAGACAGCATGAGATCTCTCTGCTGAGAGGCTGTCTTCTCTGGGGAGCACGGGTCATTATTCCGCCTGGGCTGCGGAGCCCGGTTTTGCTAGAAATGCCTGCAAAGGGGCTGCCGTTAGTTGAGGACCATTATCAGACCCCAACACATCCGGCAAACCGTGTGTGGCGAAAACCTTCCTCAATGCCCATTCTACAGCCTGAGCTGTGGTAGAAATCATGGAAACTACTCTATCCTTCTGCCTTCTTCCCACCGCCCCGTGCGCTCACATAGGGCTGCGCTCCTCAGGGTACCATCGGCAAGACAATGTCAGCTGGTGGTGCCCAGGGCGAGGGCGTTCTCTGTGGGCGCACCACCCTTCTGGAATGAATTACCCACTGACCTCCACTCCTTCCGTTGTGAACTGAAGACATGGCTTTTTGATCAGATCTGCTGATGGGATTGGACTTTTTAATCTGTTTCTGTTTTAAATTGTTTCTAAATCGTTTTCTAACCTAAATTTTAATTATCATAGTCTTGTATTGTCTTCTAATATGTTTTGTGAGCCGCCCCGAGTCCCTTGGGAGAAGGGCGGCATATAAATAATAAATAAATAAATAAATAAATAAATAAATAAATAAATAAATAAATAAATAAATAAATATCCACTTGGAATAGGCATCAATTATCACCATAGAAGTATGTCCCTGAAATGGACCGGCGAAGTCCACGTGGATAAAGGACCAGGGAGCCTTAGGGGTCTCCCAGTCCCTAATCAGTGCTGCCGGTGGCGCTGCCATATTCTCCTGGCACTGCTTACACCGTGCTACCCATTCAATGAGAGCCCCATCGTTTGGGGGAAAAATCCAACATTAACAAGACAAGGCTTTGCTCTTTTTAGCCAAGATTTGTATGGCTTTCTTTTGGTTGTTGTTTTTGTTGTTGTTGTTGTTTTTTTTGCACCCAAGGACCACTTTGAACCTGGTCGATAAATTGCTTTAAAATCCAGTATATCAGATGTGCCCGATGGCTTTCTAGACTGGCTGTAATTATAGAAGCAGCTTCTGTAAATATGTTCCTTAGAAATGAGGATTTCTCTTTGTTGAGACCAGTCCCTGGATGCCACCGCTATTTGCATCACCAGGATAACTTGCGAGATCCCTGTGCAAATGCATTGGGGCACTTCTTCCTCTGATTAATGTTCTATTGAAGAATCACTTTTCCCAGGCTGCGGAGGAAAAAATTAGGTGCTCAACCAAGCTGCAGTTTTTTCCTGTTCCTTAAATAGGGAACATCTGGAGAAGCTAGTAATTCATCCATCGTACAGGTATTCCTCAGCTTATGACCCCAGTTTGAAGTCCGCACCTCTCAAAAGGGGCCAGGTTTGATCCAAACGTACTTTGTACAGGTAGACATACGACCGAAATTGAGCCCAGAATTTATGTTGCTAAGCGAGACATTCGTTAAGCGAGTTTTGCCCCCTTTAACGTCCTTTCTTGCCATGGCGGTTGTTCGGTTAGCAACATGGCAGTTAAGTGAACCTGGCTTCCCCCTTGACTTTGCTTGTCAGAAGGTCCCAAAAGGAAGTAACCCCGACATACTGCAACTGTCATAAGAACATGCCAGTTGCCAAGCCTCTGAATTTTGATCACATGACCATGGGAGATGCTGCAACCGCTGTGTGAAAAATGGTCATTGTAACTTCAAATGGTCACTAAGTGAACTATTGTAAATTGAGGAATATATATGTGTGTGTATATATATATATATATATATATATATATATAATTTTTAAATATACATAAGTATTAAATACATGAACAGTGTGGCATCTGGGTATCATTGATTTTAATACATAATAATAGCGGTAATATTGATAATCTTAGTTATATTAATAATACTCACATAATTATAGTAATATTATAAATATTAGAATTGAAGTTATTACGTTGTTAGTATTTGCTCCACCGTGTATATAATCCATCATTTAATTATTCAATATTTTAATAAACAATACTAATAACAATAGTCACATTATTTAAGTATTTAATATTATTATTCAACTTAAATAATGCTACTTAAAAGATTGAACCCTCTTTGTGTCTTCCTTTCTAAAAAAAAAAAAGCTTTATTCATGTTTTGCAGGAACGATTGGTTTCTTTGCTTGCTTCTGGTTCGTCAGTAAGATTTACAGCGTGGTGAAAGTAGACTGAAGAATCCCGGGCCTTGCTTTTGAAGACGCCTCTTGAGTTGGGACGGAGACCCAAGGTGTTAACCATGTACAAAAGACACAAAAGCATTTCATCTTCAAATAGTTAAAATATACCCAGAGCATATCTTGGCATCAACAAGGCAGGTTTTAACTGGAATGGACGTGAGTAGCGTGGATCCTTCTGAAAAAACCCGACTTGCTTTTTTCCCCAAGCACTTCATACAGAATATATATATTTTTTGGGTTGGTTGGCTGGTTGGTTAGTTGGTTTGCTTGAAAAAAAGACCCAACACCGATTTAATAACAAAAGCCAAACACATTATGTTCAACACTCGGCTCTCCCGACGGAGAATTCTTGTAAATCTTTTATTTTCTACATGGTTAACTGATGATTTTGTCACGGAAGAGGGGCTGTCCGGTTTATAAAAAAAAAAAAGTGACTTCAAAATCAATTTTGGATCTCTTTCGCCGTTGGTTGTCACCTGATTCCAGAGGACAGCCATTCAGTGTCTAGTGCATATTTCTGAGGGGTGGGAGGAAAAAACCCCAACATTTCCTCTTGTTTTAAATAAAACGACCCAATTCCAGCAGCCTGGCTTGTTTCTATTTCATCCGTTGATGATTGATAGTGTCAGATTCAAGACATGGAAGAAACGGTATTTTACTGAGGCATTCCTGTCCCCTATTGGCTTTACTGGTTAAGAGAGATTTTGCATTCCCCCCCCCCCCCTTCACGGAAGGCGCTCTCTTGCTGAGTAGTACTATAGTCCCTGGCTTATGACCAAAATCGAGCCAGGAATTACAGCCGTCAATCATTGCAGTCGCAAGTTGAGGCACCGTGACCCATATTCAATGGTGCGACTTGAATAACAACTGGTTCTCTGGCTGGGTAGGCGTGGCCGGTTGGTCATGTGACTGGGTGGGTGATGTCATTCATCACACCCAGACCCGCCTCCCGGCCACTCGCCTGAAAGGCGGAGGTAGGATCCAACTGGTTGGGGCTAATCCCACCACTGGCTGGCCCTGCCCCCGCCTGTTTTGGGGCCATTTTCGGGCTGCTTTTTGGGCTGTTTTTGGATCATTCTTTTGCTGTTTTTTGGGCCAAAACCAGCCTGAAAATGGCCCGGAAAACAGGGCGAAAAAGAAGCAGGGGCAGGGCCAGCCAGTGATGGGATTTGCCGGTTCGCCAAACTGCATAGAATCTTAACTATCGGTTCGCCTGAACTGGCAGCCGCCCACCTCTGCCCGTATGGCTTTTGAGTTGTGCATGTGCTTCCTTGCCTCCAGGTGAAGAAATAGTTCACAAATAAAATCGAATCTCCGTGTCCCAGGATAACGTTGCAGGATCCAATCTGGGTCGGTTACCGGAACTGGAGGTTTTGTCTTCTGAGCTTTCGGACTCGTGCCGGAACCCATTCTCAGAGAATTTCTCTCTAGCCAGTTTTAGTTTGTTTTTTTCCTTTTCTTTAAATAGTTCTAAATAAGAACTATTTGAGCACAAACCTTCCTCCCGACATATGGTGAATGTTGGACCGCAGATGGTCAGCCTTGAGTCAGGGAGTTTTGCTGCTTTTTATACTTGGCGAACTTGTATTTTTTTCCTTCTTCTTGTGCTGCTGCCTTTTAGCTGTTTTGAATGGGTGGGCAGACAATACAAGCTGTGTGCAGTACTGTATTTTCAATACAGTGATGTCTTGTTAGGGTCTCCAGACATTCTTTTAACCCAAGTCCTTCTTTTTACTATTTTATTACTGTTGAAAATCACCTCGTTTTGAACTCACCGTAATGTTAGAGCAAAATCCATGCTTAAAATCCATCCATAAAATTTTCATTTTTCCCCCCCCAGCAAATAAGACCAGAAATTTCTGCTCAATTGAAGTGAGAATCTAATCTTAACGATAGTTAATATTCCGTGTAAATGTAAGGATGGTATATTTGGAAAAGCAAGTCTCAAGAGTCCTTCCTCCACATTGCCAAGTGACAGCCCCTCCAATATCGGAACTCGGCTATCATGTCGTCGTCCCCCCAGCCCTTCTTTTCATTAAAGTAGACAGACCCAATTCCTGCAAATGTTTTTTGTATGTTTTAGCCTCCTTTAATCATCTTCGTTGCTCTTCTCTCTAAGACTTGTGGACTTATTAACGTTGCCGAGCTGGCTGGGAAATTCTGGGAGTTTGAAGTCCACGGGTCTTAAAAGTTGCCAAGGTTGGACAGCCCTTGCCTTAGGCGATGTGGGGACTACAATTTCTGAAAAGCAAGAGGACCAATAAATTACCAGCTAAGCTTTGATAGTGTCATTTTCTACAACTTGAATCTGAAGGTAATTTAAAAAAACAACAACACCATTTAATCAATGCTTGGACTCCATTTATGAGCTTATCTGCTCATTATTTGCTATTCCCGAGATGTAAAAAAAAAAAGGAAGGTATACGATTTCTGCCCCATATAGCGCAAGGCATTTTAACAATGGCTCCACGGGCTTTCAATATATCAGGAGGCCTGTCAACAAGCAACACAAGAGGGAAAAGTAAAACAAAACACAAAAATATGGCCAAGGCGCACAACGGATTAATCTTGTGGTTTTACGGCAAGAAAAGAGCCACCTAAGGGCCTCTCTACCCTTCCCCGAGGCTTATAAATCTTGAGTTTGCAATGTGGCGAGCCAGAACGTCTAAGTGTTTTTCCTCCGGTTACAAACAGATAATAAATTATGTTGTTACTACAGTGGTCTCCGTATTAAAATTCTGGCACCGGCTGCTCAGAAAACCAGCTCTGTCGTGTTTCACAATCTCAGGAAGACTTTCAACTGTCACCTGAGATGGTCTGGAAGGAATGTGGCTGCTCCTTAGGATGGCCAGAACTGTCTGTGTGGACCTCCTATTAGTATACAAGTAAATGTTTCCTTTATTTTTTTTTAGCTTAAAAAACAATTGTCGGATTCTGCCCATAGGCACAGTTCAATTCTAAACCGCAGGTAGTTTTCGACTTCCAACTGTTTATTTAGCAACTTTTCAAAGTTACAAGAGCACCGAAAAAAAGTGACTTTGGATTGTTTTCACACTTAACGACTGTAGCATCCCCACCTGGTCTCTGAAGGCTTGGCAACCGGTTCGCATTTATGACGGTTGCAATACCCTGGGGTCACGCGGCCACTCCCTTGCAAGCAAAGTCGCTGGGGAAGCCAGATTCACTTAACAACCGGGTTACAAACTGAACAGCGATTCACGGAACAGTGGCGGCAAGAACGGATGGTAAAATTCACTGAACGAGTGTCTTGCTTAGCAACGGAGAACTTCTGGGATCAGCTGTGGTTGTAAGTCTGGGTCGACCTGTATTCGGTTTTTCCAACCACCAGCAGTTCTAAGATGTGGAAAGGATGAGTCTTATTTGATCAGAGAATCCGCCGTTCCAAATCTTTATTATTCTGATAATTCTGGCAAGATTGGATTGCTCTGCCCTAAACTGTAAAAGAGAAGGGTATTATTCAGGGGTGAAATGCTACTGGTTTGTCCCAGTTTTGGCAAACTGGTAGTGACAAAAACTACCAGTTGAGTTGAACCAGTGCTTAAAAATAGCTACCAGTTTGTTCGAACCTGTATTTCTGACCATCAGCTGTGCCAGGCGGTTTAGATTTGCTAGAAAGCGAAGCTAAATCGCGCAGCACAGCTGTTCTCTCCCTCGCTGTTCTACTTACCTAGTGAAGTTTAGCACACACTGCGCATGTGCATGCAGTGTGCTTTTGGCTGTGCGAACCAGTGGTGATCCTTGGAGGATTTCACCACTGGTGTTATTAGTTCAAATGTGTTAAATCTACCCAATTAATCAACACAATTTGCACAGTGAGCACAATTAGGGATTGTTTTTCAAGCCCCCC
>JANHFM010000845.1:26518-38083 GCA_032468115.1 Grayia smithii
GGCCAAGTGTGATTGGACACACAAGGAATTTGTCTTGGTGCCTACTCTCTCGGTGTACATGAAAGAAAAGATACATTAGGCATGAGTCATAGGGTACAACATATATATATATATATATATATATGAAATGCAATCAACAAATTTACCATCTTCCAAGGCATGCATATTTTTTATTTTTCCTGTAATTTTATTCCAAACTCCCTCCTCAACCAAAGGCACACAATTCATATGCATGCCCTTACCGGAGAAAAGGCTCGCGCATGCGCAGACAGTGCCACCCGCCGTTAGCCGGCCCCATTTATCCGTTCTCCCAAACCCTGGCCACGCCTCCTCCCTTTTCGCCATGCTTTCATCCGGGCTTCTCAGCTCCGTTCGAACGTACTGACGTCACCCATATAAAGGCCCTCAGCCCCTTTGTTCCTCTTCAGTGCGTCGTTGCAGGCCGGCGGGGAGGAGGTAAGGATGCGAGGTAGCGGCTGAGGGAGGCTTCCCTTTTTTTTTTTTTAATGGGGCCTTTTTGATATAATACGTTTTTTTTTTCTCTCACGTACGCACACCGTTGAGCAGACCCCGAGGCCGTTATTTATTTCGCTTTCCGTTCCCACACACCCCTCAACGGTTTTCACCCTTCCCGCTTCTTCTCCTCAGGGGGTGGTTGAGGCGCCATTTTAAAGCTTGGGAAGTTAGGTGGGTGGCGGGAAGTGCTGTTCCTTCCCCCCCCTTCCCCCCAAACACGGGCTCTTCAAGGAGGGTCGCAGGAGCCGCCATTTTGCGGCCGCCTTTAGAGGCGCCTCGATGCTTCGCGCGCCCCCGCCCCCTTCTTCAAGGCGCGTGGGACGGGGGGGGAGGAGGGTGACGGGAGTGCGCATGCGCCGCTCTTTCGGGAGGACTTTTTTGCGGAGGACGCATGCGCTCTGCGCATTCCGCTCGCCCGACGCGCATGCGCGGTTTGCACGAAAAGACTCCGGGCTTTTGTTGCTTGCTGTAGCCGAACGTGGGAATTGCTTCTCTTAAAGGTTTTTTATCACCATTATTATTATTATTATTATTGACCAAATTCGATTTCTTGGAAATCTCAGGTTCCTCAGTTAGGGAGTTATCTATTTTCTACCTCTCCCTTTGATCTTAAACCGTCCATTTATATTTGGGAAGAAAATCCTTGCAGAATGGAATGGCCGATGTGGTTGTGCCTTCAACAGTCTCGATCCTTTTATTAGGGTTTTTTTGTGTGTGTGGCTGTTAAAATGCCTGGGTATTCTTCAACGGTTTATTCTTTTGGAACAGGGAAATAGAACTGTTCAGAAGAGAGTTGAATGCAGGTTTCATTCAATAGGAAGTGTCCAAAAATATTAATGTATTTCTGCTAAAAACTGCTAAATTTCACAATACTTTAGTTGTTATTTAGGTTTTGGGATTCTAAATGAACCTGTCTGGAGGGATTGGTTTGGACAGACCAAGTTAGAAATTAAATTCATTTCCTTGTATTAGGACCCATTGAGCAATATTTGTAAAAGGGACTGAGACTTTTAAGAAAAACAATTATGGAATGAGGCTTAAAAGGACTTAAGAGGAAATGGGGTTTGTTAATGGCCATTATTCTTGGTTCATGCTTAAACTAGAAGAAAGTTATTTTACCATGTCATATTGTTTTTTTCTTTATTGTAGCAAGTGGTTGGGCCACTTGAAAATGTACACTTTATAAATGGCATTTTAGTGCAGCAGTAGGAATGAAGTAATTGTCTAGTAATTAAAATGGAATCTTATCCACATTGTCTTTTATATTCAGGAAATATTTATATTCTGTTTTTAATTGTTTTTTAACCTAAATTATTTTAATTATAATTGTGTATTATCTTTTTAATGTTTTGTGAGCCGCCCCGAGTCCTTCGGGAGAAGGGCGGCATTTAATAAAAATAATAAAAAATAATAATTATATTGCAGTTGGATGTGACTATATTTTTTATGGTTTCTGAAGGTTGGTTGTATTTTTCTAGATTCCAAAATCTGTCAAAATGGTTGAAGCAGATCGGCCTGGGAAGCTGTTCGTTGGTGGATTGAACATTGAAACTAATGAGAAGGCTCTTGAATCTGTCTTTGGCAAATATGGCCGTATCGTAGAAGGTATGGGCAAGGCATCTTTGTGGGGTTTTCAGTTCTGCTGTGATGAACTCAGCTTTTTTGATCGGCTGAAGTGATAGAACTGACCTATCCTCTAAGAAGTTCTGAGCAGGCTTCTGTGAATTCTGGGTTGTACCCCTGTGAGATCAGCAAACAAAATAATGCTTGTATCTCTCTCAGTTCTCCTTATGAAAGATCGTGAAACCAACAAATCCAGAGGCTTTGCTTTTGTCACATTTGAGAGCCCAGCAGACGCTAAAGATGCAGCAAGAGATATGAATGGAAAGGTAAGAACTAATGTCTGGTTTTTATTGTGGTAAAACTCAAAAGAATACTGAAATAGTTTCAAAGGATTGTGACTGTTGATCCTTAAGAGATACCTTAAGAAAATCTGTTCAAATTGGATAGCAAAGGTTGCTTTCCAGCATCTCTTTAAGAGCAAAAAAACAACAACCCTAGTATATGATGTTATTTTTCTAGTGGTAACAGTACCATAAGAAATTTGCCAGATATATGCCAAATGTTTGTTGGATGCTCCTCAAAAGAGAAAAGGAAAACATTTCCCGTACAAATAGGACTTATTTCCAAAATATTAGTATTGCAATTTGAAGTTAAGGAGACAAATGGCTTAAAACACTGTAGTAATGTATTTGCAAATCCTTCTTAATATTCTCTGGTTTAATGCAAGTACAATGACATCCTTGGTAACTAACCAGCAATCAATAAACAGCATTAGCATTCTGAGTCCTCTGTGTACACTAACCAGCTAGAATTGGATGCTGATAATATTATAGAAGTCTAAAAATGTTACAAGCCTAAAGGCAGGTGTTATTCACAAAGATTGAATTAGATGCCTTTGTTCAGTCTTTAGATGGAAAATCCATTAAAGTTGAACAAGCTACCAAGCCAACCTTTGAAACTGGTAGACGTGGGCCCCTCCCTCCAAGGAGCAGAGGACCCCCGAGAGGCCTTAGAGGTGGAAGAGGCAGCAGTGGAACCCGGGGGCCTCCTTCAAGAGGCAGTCACTTAGGTATGTTTAAGTTCCTGTGTATTGACGGCACACAAGACGTAGAGAAGTTGAATGGAAAGAAGGAAAATAGCTGGACAGAAGGTAAATTAAGTGCTATGAGCAAGAATTATTACACTTTGAAATGCAAAAAAAACCCCAATCACAGTTCAAGTAGTGCTTCGGGGTGTCCTTATGCTTTTGTTCTTATATGAGATTGGTGGTCTTTAAAGTTTGGCTTGCCTGAACTTTTATTTGAAAAGCAGGTGCAGAGTAATTATCTAGAAGGCACCATACTATAAATTCCTGCCTTAATATGCAAAAAATGTCAGTTTCATATTAATAACAGGTATTTTTTTAAATCAGAAAGAAGCTGGAACATTAGCCATTGTTTGCTCAAGGAGCATGCTTCATGATTTTAAGCGGATGGTGATCGGGCTGTGGGTAGCTCCTGGTCTGGATGGCTATTTGCTATCTCTCGCAGCTCATCTTAAACTGTAAACAAGCTTTAACAACCAACAGCCAGAACAGAGCTGTCACCCTAAGTATTCTTGTGAGCTTCCTTGAAAGTAACTGATTGGCACCTGAAAAATGATTGAATGTCTGCTGACCTGGCATTCTCACCTGTGCTCTGAGTTTACAATAAGAACAAAGAGGCTCTACAGTTAGAAGATGGGTGTAGGTTACCAGTTTTAGCTGCTTGCTGCTTTTCTGTAACTTGTTAATGGCCACAGCCATATCATATAAAATAGGTTTGTGCAAAAATCTGTCATAGGTTGTGCAGGTTACTAATTAGGGGTCTTGATCCAGAGGGTTGACTGTTTCTCGGGACGATGGTAATCCTGAGCATGCTTGTTCTTAACCCCTTTTCACTTCTGGTGCCTTTTAGCATCGTGATGATGCTTCTGAAGTGGTCATATGCTATCTTCTAGGTTCCTCTAGAGGCCCTCTCCCAATGAAAAGGGGCCCACCCCCCCGTAGTGGGGGCCCACCACCCAAAAGACCTGCACCATCTGGACCTGTACGCAGCAGTAGCGGAATGGGTGGTAGAGGTAAGCCTTGTGCAAATGCACATTAGTTCGCTCATAAAGGCAGCAGTTTGAGGGCTGAGGCACATTCAAAATTTGGGGCTTTTAAATTCTCAGTGCTGTTTGTGTGAGGGTCCTTGGCTCTCCAGGCATTAGAATAGCAAATCTGTATAAAATACTTTATTGCAACATACACCTTACCCAGCAAGCTATTGCTCTGGGTCAACTCTGCTCTTCCAGGTTTTGCAAGATGCTGCCGCCATGTAAATGAGTCTTTAATGCTCAGTTCCAATTAAAATCTTTATGGGTAGCATGCAGCCTTTGCCGCCTTCCAAATATTCTTGCACTGGTTGCAATGAGATTGTGCTTAATGCGTGGTTCTTCCTCTTCTAATTGCTATGGAAGAATTTGTATAATTGTACATAGACTTTTGCCTTCATTAAAAAATAGTTCAGTAGAATATTTCTCCCACTCAGAATGGGGACAAATGCTTTCTTGTTGCCTTGTTTCCAAAACACTGATTCGGGTTTGTTTAATTTTAGCACCCCTGTCCCGTGGCAGAGACAGCTATGGGGGGCCTCCACGAAGAGACCCCTTGCCATCCCGAAGAGATGTCTACTTATCCCCCAGAGATGATGGCTACAGTACTAAAGACAGGTAAAATGATGCTTGTTAATACGTCAAAGGAGATGTCCTTGGCTATTTTGCTTGTCAGTAATCAAAAAGTAACTTAATTTTTAATTTCTGTAGTTACTCAAGCCGAGATTATCCAAGTTCCAGAGATACCAGAGATTATGCCCCACCACCAAGGGATTATACCTATCGTGATTATGGACATTCCAGTTCACGTGATGAGTATCCCTCAAGAGGTTACAGGTACCTAGAGTTCCGTTGTATGTGTTGGTCTCTTAATGTTCTATAGAGTTAATATTTATTTAGAAACATTGGCTCTCTAAGGATCTCTAGAAAATTGAAATGCCCAAAATAAATCAATTCCTTAAGTCATCTCACCTGTAACAAAGGACTGGGGTTGGTTACCAGTAGTCCTCTGCCTATGACCATTTGTCCTTTCGAAATTAAAATAGGCCTGAATAAATGTTGGTTACAGAGAGGCCTTGGAGCTCCTCGGCCTCACAGGATTATGGTCTTTGGCCTTCCCTAACAACCATGGGATTTGGTTAATAAAGGAAGTCAACATAACCAAATCATTGATGACAGGGATTGCCAACACTAGGTGAGGGGGTCACACTGCCTCATTTGGTGGTGATGGTAATTCCAGTCGAATTGTCATTGCAAGTCTGGAAATACTATACTTGGTGATCAATACGGGTTTTTTAATTAAATATTGATGACTTTGATATCCTTTTAAAGACCTCAGTGCAGACCGTACATAACTTAGTAGGTACATCTGTATATCCTGTTGGCAAAGTGATTAAACTGCACTATTGCAGGCAAACTGCTTAGAGTTTGATCCTGGCAGGGCTCAAGGTTGGCTCAGCTTTACCATCCTTCCGATGTCGGTAAAATGAGGACGCGGATTGTTGGGGGCAAGATGTAGATAGTGCCTTTACACTGAAACTGCCCAGAGAATGTTAGAAAGCGCTATAGGGAGGTATATAAGCCTAAATGCTATAGCTGTTGCTATACCTCATGCTTAATAGAGAAGAGATACAGAGAAAAGCAAATCATTGAAAGAATAAACGAAACTCTTTTCTATCACTGGGCTTTTGGTACTAAACCCTAGTAGTTATTCCTCCTACAGCGATCGGGATGGCTATGGAGGGCGTGACCGGGATTACTCGGACCATCCCAGTGGAGGCTCTTACAGAGATTCCTACGAGAGTTACGGTAAGTGCTGACTTTGAGGGCTTCTAAGGAATGTCTTAGGCTTCTTCCTTGACTTGCTAGAGTGCTGCTCCTTAGGGGTGGGTTTTTCTGCTGCAATGGAAGAAAAAAAATTGTAAAAAAATGTTTTTATTTTAACGAAATGATTGAATTGCAGTTCCCTTAACCTATCGAAGCAAAGTTCAACAATTCTGAATTGCATCTCTCACTGGAAAAACAATGGCTGAGTTTCTTCTATAAAAATAGCAAGCAGTTCTGGAATAATCCCAAAAAAAAAAGCTACTTTGTGAAAAACCAGCATCTTCAAACAGCCTGTTTATTTCCTTCTCTGCCCGATCCTTCCCCCACCAAATATAATGTGAGATTATATTTAAACTACTCCTCAGTTTAAAAATCCAAAAAAAAAAAGTCAGAGAAGCCATTGATGCATTTCTTTTAAAAACTCAGATGTAAAATTGTGGTGATATGATTTATAGTGTTGCCCTATTACCTGACCATTGAACCTGCAGGTAACTCACGTAGCGCTCCCCCTGCACGCGGGCCCCCTCCATCATATGGTGGAAGCAGTCGCTATGACGATTACGGAAGCACCCGTGATGGGTATGGTGGAAGTCGAGAGAGTTATTCAAGCAGCAGAAGCGAGGTCTACTCAAGTGGCCGAGACCATGTGGGCAGACAAGACAGAGGCCTTCCCCCTTCTATGGAACGGGGCTACCCTCCGCCACGCGATTCTTACAGCAGCTCGAGCCGCGGAGCACCCCGAGGTGGCGGCCGGGGAGGGAGCCGCTCGGACAGAGGTGGAGGCAGAAGCCGATACTAAAAAACCTTTGAAACTCGTGGACCAAATCAAGTTTTTTCCTCCTCCTCCCCAACACAAGGAATGTGGAAGTTTTATCTCATTCCTACCCAGAGGACTACCGAAACGATGTTTTTAACTTTTTTTTAATTGTTGCTTGTTAAGTTCCCCTTCATTACTGATGTTTTTTGTGAGGAAAGAGTAAACTTGTTTAATTTCATTTCAAAATTGTTAATAATTTCTCTCAAAAAGCAGATGTTAATGTATGCCATTTTGAGCCTATGTACTAGTGTTGTAACCTTTTCAAAGTAAACGTTAACCCTGAAATGCCACACTTTTCACTTCATCAATGCAACAGCCAGCCTAAGGCACCCCATGCATCTAAAATGGCCATGGATCGTTCTGCGCATGCAAGCCTGCCTTCTCTCGAGGCAAGACGTATTTACGATTTGTTGGAAGGGGGGGGTGGGGATGGATGCCAACCCTAAACTATTAACTGTCCTCTGAAATGCAAAGATGCTCCCAAATAATGACCAGTCTTCGGTCCTGTTTAAAATTCAGGATACCATTCAGCCTTTTAAGTCAAAACCACCAATGGATAAAGCTGAATGTACACTCTGCCATTCTACGTATTTCCTTAGGCAATTTGCAAGGACCTCGCCCCCCTCAGTAATATATTAAACCTGTAGCAAGCAAGCTGCAGAGTTCTGTAAATTTAAGGAAAAAAAAAAAGAGAGAGGTTTGGCCCATTCCATCCAAGAAGCTGCAGAACGTACTTGCTCTTACTGTTTCAAATTTTTGCAATCCTGTAGTGTCTCATTTTTAAAGGAACATCTTTGACTCCAAAGGCAAAATGGAGAAAAGTAAGATAAGCAAAGAAGTCTTTCTCACCAACTTCTGAAAAGCTTATGGCTTCAATTAAACAAGTGAAAACTTTGAGCAGCCCACAACAGCTTTAAAGCATCAAATGCCCGTGAAACAGCAAAAGATGGTAAGCAAAGCAAAAACTAGTTTTTCGGTCTAAGTCAAAACGTGAAACCAAAGCTATCGTCCTTTTTAGTACAGTAGGACATTCTGTGCATCATGGCAATGGAAGTTTTTCTAGCTTTTAAAGAAAGCGCCAAATGGAAAAAAAAAAAATTACCTGTGCTGGAAAGCCTTAGGCCAAGCCGCCTAAATTCATCATAACCTTGTCTTGGATGAAAATATGTATGGCACAAAGCTTTCGAAAATGATGCTAAGAAAGCAACTTGTAAACAAACGTCCCCATAAAGGGTTGGGAGGGACTGTTGCTTTTTTGGCCAGTATCTTTCGATGAAGATATTTAAAAAAAAAAAAAAAAGCAAGCTACTTGTATTTTTTAATTAAGAAATGTAAAACAATAATACAATCAGAACTTGGCTTAAATTGCCAAAATCTGTGTTTTAACAGCTTGGGAAATGTCAAGCAAGCCATGATTACGAACTTGATGTTTAGTTGGATGCCTGACTTCTTTTCTTTATACTGTAGTCTTGTTTGGGAGTTTTGGTACCTGGGCCGAGTTGCTATTGACCCAGGTGCGGCCAGGAAGTTCAAAAGATGCTGTTGAAATGTAGTAAGACCTGAAGACCTCCAGCTAAAGTGCCTCCTCTAAACCTTCCAAACACATTTGCCAGTCAAATGGACTTACCATGAAAAAGCACCATTGGAAAGAAAAAATCAGAATCCATAAAGCCATGCGACTTTTTCACTAAGCCATTCCAGTTCATTCCAGTCCAATGAACCTTCCACCTCTCAAATGTGTAAAATGTTAGATCGTGACAGACTAATCGGCAAGCCCAGGTTGTTGGTTTTTGGGGTTTTTTTTTTTTAAACCTGTTTGGGGGGTGGTCGTGGGTTTGGGCAGTTGGGCCCACCGGAATCTTTACACCGTCTGTAATTGTTGCAGGCTGAACGCTCGTTCCCTTTAAGATGAGACCCAGGAAGCAGTGCGTGTGTTGGAACGAACATCACGTTTGTGAGGAGCTGCATCAGAGCAGCAGGTAAGCTGGAGGTAAGGGGGGGGGAGCTTAAAATGGCTTGTTTCAGATACCTTGCAAATAAAAAAAAACTTAAAGCAGGACAAACTCATCATTGCTGATTTGTGGAATTAGCTGACTTTTTTTAGTTCTGCAGTTCAGTTTGAACTGGCTGATAACACGTCCCATTTCATGAGAAGGTTGCTTTTGCAACGTTTGATTATTAAAGCCAAAACTAAATATTGTATCCAATATGGTTAAAGTGCCCTGTTAAAAACTTCTAAAAAGGGGGTTACATATGAAACATAGGATAAAGAGTATTCAGTAGAAACCTTCCAAAATTGCACTTGGAACTACCATATTTTGTGGACTATAAGATGCACTGGTGTATAAGACACACCAGGATTTTGAAGAGGTAAGCAAGAAAAAAAGGGTTTTGCCCTCCCCCACCCACAGGAACACTGCAGGCTGCCCAAAGCCTCTACGCGCCCCGTTTATGCAAAAACTGACCTGTTTTTCACAAAAACGGGACACGCAGGGCTTTGGGAGGTCAAAAATGGCTGTATAAGACGCACCAAAATTTCCACCCTCTTTTTGGGGGGGCGGGGGTGCATCTTATACTCCAAAAACACGGTATCTTGTTTTTCCCCAGTGGACATTATGGCACACCTAGGTTTTGTGTAACTAGTTTCTTAAATCACTTCCTTTTTTAAAAAAAAAATGGAGATATAAACCATTAAACATCTGGAAAGCTAATGTGCTTGTGGGCTAATATCTCCATTGACCTTAACAAGGGTAAGTGGACAGCTCTTAAGCTTTTGCTGAAAGCTGTTTATCGTTGAGGCCCAGCATTTCATAAGAGATGATCTGTCACTTGAGAAGGTGTTATGAGAGAGGAGGCGTGGTCATTTACGGCAGCTCGTTCAGAGACTGCAAGCAGCCAGGTATGTTTTAAGAGCAACGAAGTAAAAGATCCTGAAATTGTTCTTTTTGTGCTATGCGGTTGTTTCATTTTGGCAATGGCTTTACCTAATCTATACTGACAATCATGTTTTGACAGCCTTTTCTGTTCTGACAGTCTCCTAAATGTTTATATTCTAGGTACAGAACTGGAGGCCTCTAAAGAAAGAACCAGACTCAAAATATGGATATAAAGTTTAAAAAGGCGATTTGCAGGAAAGTTATTTCCTAAATGCCATTTGTCTGTTGTGACTGCAGACAAGGGTCATGTGTGAGATAAAGAGTCTTAAATGTCAGATGGAAATTATTTCTGTCCTACAAGTGTGATTGAAATCCTGGCAGGCAGACATCCAGCAAAAGCCCTGCTTGTGATTTAAGGGGGAGTCGGGAGATAGAAATTGGGAAGCTTCAGTTAGACGAGGTGAAGTGCACGTCTTCCTCTCAAGTAACTGTCAAGAGATTAGACTGCACTGCTGGAGGCGGATTTTCAAAAGGTGGCCAATTGCAATGCTGAGCTTTTCCCCAAGAAGGACTCTGAATTAAATCATGATGTTTAGCCATGAGTTGAACAACAATTTTTGATTTCACAAGAATGTCACAGCCATCTATGAATGGTTTGGGAAAATCTCATACAAACAAGAGAGCGTAAAAGTCCGTAAAGTTACCAATTCCCTTTTTATGAAAAGCGATTGTGAAAAGGAACTAGTGCCATAAATTTAAGAAACGGGTAACGCTTTGGTCAAATGAAAAGTGGCACATCATGGAAGAGGCTCAACAGCTGAAGCTTGGGATCCTTGTATTCACTGAACTGTCAATAAAGTGTTGATTTCCTCCTGAGCTCTTCATTACTTTGTGTGGACCATTAAGTGGTCTGTGATAACAGTTCCGGCTTTCGGAACCAAGTGTGGCACAGGAGTGGCCAAAGGCTACTCAAAACATTTACCTGGTTTGATATTGCTGATCAGATAACAAACTTTTAATAAAGTACAGGTAGTTTGGAACACATGTTAGGGGTTGAATGGGTTGCCAAAAAGGATATAACTTTGTAAGCTTTTTCACTGAGGGAAGTAGAACTGCACTGTAGACACTGCTACCTTTTGCTTTTAAACAGTCCAATAGAAGCTCATGAGGTAGACAAGAACAGTCTGACCCAGCAATGTGCCTGCCGGTACTTTGGGGTAGGTGCTGTAATCCCGTTAAACATTGGAGATTTGGGCAAAAAACAGGCAGAGAAAGATACGGTTGCATTAGCTCTGGCCATTTGCAGAGTAATCAAAATGCAGAAGGGATGGATGGTGGGGGCAGAGGAGCTGGTGGGAAATGGTCCAGAAAAAGGTTCTAGAACTTCTCTATGATTGTGCCCTGTTTATTGAGTAGTTTTGTCACCTTAGGGCAGTGTTGGTCCCAGGGCTTCTCCAGGACTAAGAACACTGCAGTTTGGGGTCAGACCCCACCCAGTTACTGCTTTGGTGAACTTGTGTCTGATCACAATCCTTTACTTTAAATAATGCAAATTCACAGAATGATTCCACATGCACAGAAAAAGAATGCCAACAAATTAAAAGTATCTTTTTAGGGGAAAGCCATTGTTCCACTTTAAAAGAGAACTTTCAGCAAAAATGAAAAAGATGGTGCAGCTGTTGTGGAGTGTGCAACACAATTGTCAGTAGAGGGAGACCTAAGCCAATGGGAAGGGATGTGTGGGGCTCAAGCACTGGCGGAATCTCTTCCTGTTCTGTGGCCCACAAATAATGTGGGTGAAAGGGACATTCCTTGCTCAGCCAGTTGGCCAGCATGCCCAGAAAACCGGGGGGG
>JANHFM010000845.1:118447-132060 GCA_032468115.1 Grayia smithii
CCCCCCACCCCCGTCCTGAAAAGCACAGACTAAGGCTTGAGGCAAGACTAGCCGACAGAAAGCATCTCAAGGTAGTGAGTCCTTTAAGAGTTCCCTTGATTTGCATCTTCCATTGCAACTTCCAAACTTTCCTTGATCTGCAACTATTAAAGCATTTCCTGGGAAACAAGTCCAAAACGAAGAGGTAAAGTGTCCTCATTCTCCAATTCAAACTCTACATAATCCACAGCACCACTCCTCCGAATTACTCCCAGGAACAGGGCCTGAGCTCTGAGATATAAAGTACCTCCTTCGCAAGCATGCAGCCTTCCGTGTCCAGCCCTTGATTGAGGGTTGGGAAAGAGGCAACCGAGGCTGCCCAGATTATCTGGAGGCAGATGTAAAAGGCAACCCCCTGCATTCCCAGAAGCTGGCAGGAATCCGTACCTTCATCCTGGCCTAGAATGAACTTGTGTGTTTTCAACAGGTTAGTTCTCATCCGGGTCAGCTGGTCTAAAAGGCTGCGACGAGGAATATCGTAAGCATTGCGGAAGGCCTGTGGCTTTAAATCCTGGGTTTGGGCAAAGAACACGATTGATTGGTTTTAGAATCTTCTTTCCCCCCCCCCTCCCCACTTCTGACAAGCCGGAAGACCCAGAGTCAGGAGGCGTCTGCTTCCTTCAGACCTGGGACCAGACTCACCTTATTCAGGAGCCCTATGTGGAATCCAGCAAATTCCTTCACGTTCATTTCAGGCAGCCTCAGGGGAGAATCGCCAGAAATCCCTTGAAGCAACTGCTTGAAATCCCTGCTCTGGATGAGGGACAGGCCGCTGGAGTGACTCTTCACTTTAATGCCCGTCTCTTGCGGGGGTTTCTTACCCACTGACCCTATTATCCGCTCCGACTCTATTTTTGTCTGCAATGAAAATCACAGCGCCCGTTAATGACGGCCCACAGCCCCGCCGACGATTTGTAGCATAAAGCAAATGCTTGACACATCGAAAGACAAAGTCTGCCTTCCGAGTGTCAGGGAATTTCAATATTTTTTTAAAAAAATAAAACCCAACAAAACCTGCTTAAAACGGGTCCTTCTCAAGGATTCACAGCATTTTGCTAAAACACCCATCGCAATCATTTGTCGAGGTCATGCAAGCTTTCAAATTACACCATGGGCGTTTTCTTAAGCAATTCTGACTTAAAAGTCTGCAAAATGGGAGGCAGGAAAGCCAACAGAGAAAGTTTTTGAACATCAGGTAAAGGCAGGGGGAAATGTTACCATGGCAGAGAGATTTTCATTGGCCAGAGCCAGTCTGTCCCACCACTGTACAGCCTCTGCTGCAAATAATGGTGTTTGCCACGTGGGCTCTGTGCAGCTTAAAAACTTGCATGCCTGGTTTTATATTAGTCCCATAAAGGCTACTGCACTGCAAAAGGGATTAAAGGTTTGTGCAGAAAGGGCCAATACTTCAAAGAAGGCGGCAAGCAACTTTAGAGCATTGACCCAGAACCTCTGTTGAACAAACTTTTGGACCGAACAACCTTCTCACCCAAGAAGGCACAGCCACAATTTCCCCCAAGTTCCCCTAAAATACATCCTGGTCACCTGCACTTTGAGTTACAGCTCCAGTTTAAGCAACTGAACTACAAATCATACAGCCCTTTGGCCAAATAGAAGTATACGCACTCGAAAGAGAATTTGTATAATTTAGAGAGAGGGAGAGGGAGAGAGGGAGAGAGAGAGAGAGGGAGCGAGAGAAAGAAGGAGAGGGAGAGAGAGAGGGAGAGAGATAGATCAATAAGGCATTATCTCAAACTGGACTTCTAGAGAATTAACCGTTTGAGTTTTGGAAAGACACAGCCATATCCGGCTTCCAAGTATTTTTATTGATTCTATGTTGAATTTGAGGATTTGTTTCATCACACATTCTGGCTTTCTCATATAACTACTAGCAAAGGTCATGGCTATCACAGGACAAACAGCAAAATTTAAGTCTACCCTGCCCAAGTGTTGCTTTCTCAAGCCTTTAGTGGCGATGTTACTCCAAGTACTGTGCAGCACTGCATCCCACAGAAAACCAAGGAAACATGCTAAATCTCAGCTACTTCAATCTAGCTGCACCTTTCAGCTTTTTACCTCCTATGCCCGTGATGGCGAACCTATGGCACGCATGCCTGAAGTGGCACACAGAGCCATGTCGCCTGGCATGTGCGGTATCACCTGTTCCTCTTCCGGGTTTCTGGCGCGCATGCGCGCGCGATGATCAGCTGGCCTTTGTGCGTGCTGCAGTGCCAGAAACTGGAAGAGTTGGTCTTATGTCTTCCTGCCTGAGCATGTGTGCTGGCTAGCTGATCGTTGCGCGTGCAATGCGCACCAGTAACTGGAAGACGAGCTGGCCAGTGCGCATGTACGCACCAGAAACCGGAAGTTCATTTTCAGGCGCACACTTGCGCCCTGGGCAGCTCTTCTTCCGGGTTGTGGCCCAGACAAGTGCGCGAGTGCTCCCTTTTCTGCAGGGTGCCAAAAAGGTTTGCCATCACTGTCCTAAGCTCTAGAGGAAGCAAGTTGGGATCCTGAAGGCCTTTCTTGAATATCCCAAGATAATCTGAATGGTTTGGGGGTAATTCTTAACATCATCTAGTGGTAGGCAGATTTCTTAACCAATTACTCAAGTTATTCAAAACAAGCAAAAGGGAAGATGAGATTTCTAACAAGCCTACTACCTCCCTGCTTCGAAAGCAATAGAGCCAAGGGGAGGAGAATCATTTTGTGGTTCAGTTGTTTTGACCTGCAATGTTAAGTTTACTCAACTGGAAGCTTCTCCCACTCTATGGGAAGATCCCTCCAATACCATTCTTTAAAGCAGGGGTCTCCACCCTTGGCAGTTTTACGACTGGTGGAACTGGAACTCCCAGAATTCCTCCCAGGATGAGGCCGGCTGATGAATTCTGGGAGTTGAAGTCCAGATGTCATAACAGTTGGAGACCCCTGCTTTAAAGCATCCGGCACCCTTTAGCGTTTTGCCCAACCCATGAAACTTTAATACACAACTCAATAAAACCCAAAGACTTCTTAGCATTTCTTAAATACTCAAAAGAAAGGGATCGTTTGGGGAAATTCCCGAGCCTCATTATTGTGATGTGTCTAGTTTGGTTTTGTTTCTTACAGAAAAAAAAACCCCACAGCAGTTCCTATGTGGCCTCCAGGTACCAACAGCACAGAACAGCTGCTGCATTTTCAATGCTGACAATGCTAATGATTTACAACCACAGCCCAGTGAAAAATAAACAGCCACCCTAAAATTGTTTTGTCCTCCTCTACTTCTGGTGCTAGGGACCCAACCACCACTTATTGGAGATGCAAACAGGCCTTTAGCCTATCTCAAAAATAAGGGGGGGGGGAGGTGTAGAGACATTCCTTAGGTGATTTATTTATAGAACTTGAGCAACACACACTAAAAAAATAATAATAATTAATGTACTTCTAATTTCAAAGGTTTTGTCGATACTACCTGTTGGCTGAGTTTTTTAAGGTAAGAGATAACACTGTAACTAAGTCCACAATCTAAATTATCTGATATCAGATTTGGAGCTCCCATCATCCTTAGGGCTTTCTTTAATGGCTATAAGGAAAACAAAATACACAAGAGTAAGAAGAGAATCAAATCTTTTTTTTTTTTCTTTCAAGAAATTGTTTCTTTCTTTGTTTAAAAAAAAAAGTCTCAACAGATCAGTACATGTGAAATTAAGGCACAGCAGAGTTGGTGCTCCAGTATGCCGTGTTCCAGTTTAATTTTAATTTTTTTTTTTTTTTTTGGAAGCATGGATTCAAAGTCTTACATTCCAGTCGTTTAAAGCATCTCATTGTGGGTGTCTGGGCCACAGAACCAGCCTGGCACCCCCACCAGTTACAGCACAGAAGCCGGAGACCCTGATTGCCGGGATGATGCAAGTCCACAATGAGGCATCTTGCCCAAGCTCTCCAGGTAGTTTCCATATTGCCCACCTAGTTTAATCAGCTTCCCCTCCCACCTCTGGCTCAGCCAGCTGCAGGGTTAAATGCTACCCTCTCCCTTGCTTATACTACTAGCAGTAGTAGCCCGGAGATCTGAAGTTAATGGACCCAGAAAGGGTGAAGGGGAGAAGGAGGGAAGGAGGGGGCTGAAAAATAAACCCCCCAAATCCAATATGCTAGGCGACAATTCCAAAACATTTTTTTTAAGGGGGGAAATGCTAAATTGCAAGCATGAAGAACTTCGGAACCCTGGCATGCAAGTCGTTTTACTCAGAAGACATGCGAAAAGGATGTTCTCTCGAGGAGGAACATCTGCCAGCGGTTCATTTGGGCCCATAAAAAGGACAAAACTACATACCACTAAGTAGTAAGGAGGCATGGTTTTTATGTAGCTCTCCAATGCCTGTCGCCACTTCAGATTTGGCTTAAGTTTGTGAAACTTGAAAAGGTCATCTGCAAAGGAGAAACAATCCAAGTTAAAAAAAAAAACCTGTGCCCCAACCCTTGGATGTCAAAGTAACAAAACTATTTCCTGCACCACGAGATTTTGCCTTAAGAACCAAGATCCAAAGGGATGCGGGTTTCCAAGATCAAATCCCAATGTTGGAACTGACAAAAGGAATTTTTGCTTCTAAAGACACACGGAACGCGATCGTATGCCGCAACTCCATCCAGGGTTACCGCACAAAAGTAACATGTCTTAAGAAAAGACAATTTGGCCTAGGTTTGAAGTCACACCTGAGCTCTAATCCCGCCCGAGGCAGAAGACAACTAGATAAACCTTGGACCATTCACTCTCAGCTGTCTAGGAAAAAGGGAATGACAAAGTCACTTCCAAAAATGTTGGAACTGGTTGGACGTGTCCATGTAGCCATCAGTAGTCGTGTCTGACACAAAGGCAAGGAGGGGAAAAAAAGAGAGCAATTGCATTACTTTAGTTTGAGAGCTCTGAGGTAGGCCGGGGCCTGCTCCAAAAACAGTTCAGGAACAGTGCTTCAGAGCAGGCCGAAACCCAGCACTTTTCAAATTTCTGTCTGAAATTATTTTTCAAAGCATGCTATACAGCCTTAAATGGAAGTCAGGGTCTTTTCCTAAGCTTTCGGCGCAGCTTTCGGCGCAGTTCCCCTTGCAACACAACAAGCAGCTGAAGCGAATGGGTGGGGGGGCACTCCTATGAACTGAGCAAGGTTGATTGTTTTAAAATAGGTAACTAAGCAACAGATGGAATTCCTGATAAGCTCTTACTCAACTTTTCCTGATAGAAAAGGGACCTCAAAACAAGCCATCAGGAACGTGTTACTTTTGGGAGACATAACTGGGTGGAAATTCTTCTTAGAAAATTCAACAGTTACTTGACAAAACCAGTCATCTACCCCCAGCTAACTATCACCCCAGACGAGAAATTTCCATCTCATGCAAATCTGTCGCCTTCAACCAAGAACTGGGAAGGGCAACTTAGAGAAGAGCCTTCGTTTCAACATCTCCCTTTAAGTATCTTTGCCAATCAGGCAAAGAAAAATATTCTCAATTTTTAATATGGCAAATATAACAATTGACCAAAAAGAAAAAAGAAAATAAGTGGCAAGGAGCAGACAAAATCTGAGGAGCGGCCAAATCAAATCTATGTAGTTGGAAGCCACTAGGGATAAAACAGGAGCAATAGGTTTCTTCACCTACACACATGTATTTGAAAAAAAAAATATTAAAGAAGAATAGCAAAGAGTTCCCGTTTTCTTTGACCTACAGGAACAGAGCAAGGTCTGAAGCAACAGGAAATCTCATGTAAAATTATACCCTCAAAAGGAGGGAGGAATAGAATCTCTTATTTACCAGCAGTTCTCTCTCCAAAATCACTCTTTCAAAATGTACCCAAAAGCACAAGAATAAGCAGAAAGTGTTTCTGAAATGGGAAAGCCAAAAAATAAACTAATCCACAATCCGTCTGAATTTTTGCAACACTTTTGTTCCAAGGAAACAAGAGAGCTCAGAGGGATTAAAAAAAAAATTTGGGGGGGGGGGGAAGAAACTCAAAGACTTAAATCAGTAATTCAGATTGTGCTTCTGGATATATTCCTCAACTGAGGCAAGAAAGAGCACAAGGCATACACACGTCCATTTATTATTCCCGTTTGCAAAAATTACCCAACCACAGAGCAAACATCTTAACTGTGAGTCATGCAGCCTGGGATCTCCACCCTGCTGTTCAACGTTTAGTCAGCTGGACTGAAAAATAAAGACCTAAAAAAACCGAACACGTGAAGCAAGGTAGAGATGCTGAAAAAGAAAATCAGCCTGACGTTTGTTTTCTGTTGTGAAAACAAGTGGCCAGCAGAGAAAAGCAAAAGGCAACTAAGAGGCTCAAAACTAGATCTCTGTCACTTCCAAGGCAGGGAAATCCATGCACGTCTGAACCACAAGGCCGGGGAGTTAGAAATGGGGGCAGGACAAGGGTTGTTATTGGCCTGCACAATGAGCCAAGAGTCGGAGTTAATGGGCAAAGCTGAAATTGGGCTCAGTGACAAGGAGGAAAGTAGAACACACACAACCCCGAGATGTTTCCTTCCACAGCTTTCACAAGTCAGAAACTACTTTGATCCTTTTAGGCAATGGCTGACCAATGAGTTCTGCAATGAGCTCAGCTGGTACCTGAAAAAGGACCTGCGTTCTAAATTCGGGGGCAACTTCGGTAGGCAAAATGCTTCACAATCCGTGGGAGTCACCATCACCATCGTTTTGGCGACTCTGAAAAAGAGGCTATCTGCTTTATACTGGGAGAAAGGATATCTGGGCACCTAGAGGCCATCCAGAGGCATTCACGTTCAAACACGGAGCCCGGACTCAGGTTAAAACAAAACGGGCTCCTTCTACCCAGACATTCTGCCTTCGGAACCAAAAACTCTACACGCAGCACGGCCAACCTGGGTTTCCACACCCGAAGAGGTCGGGAGCCAGGCTAAAATAAATCTTTGTGAAATAAATCCACCCAGAGATAAGGTGCTTATTTCTTGCAAAAGAAGGGAACAGCAAGCTCGGTTTTCTTTTCTTTCCTTCTTTCTTTTTTGTTCTCACGTCCCCGATATTATAAACCCTTGGAAATTCTGAGCCCAAGTTCTCAAATGAAAACAAAACACAGGGCTTTTATATACATGCTGCTGCAAGAAATGTAGACACCACAGCCTGAAAAGAGGGAAAAGAATGGAGGTTGAACCTTACTCCAATTAAGGAAGAAGCTACGAGTCTAGGAGGTGAGCAGCATCAAACATGCACTGGCAGCAGGTGGCTCTCCTCCTCTGCTGCAGAGAAAAAAAGGGAGAGGGGGGGGGTGTAAAAAGCCTCTTCTCCCAACGTAGCAGTTTGCAACACTTGGTTCCCATCCCGTTTAAGAAAACGGCTGGCAAACATACAAGCACGGACACATATAGACAGACGTCAGGACGACCTTGCTACGATACAGGCGGGCGGGCGGGGCAGCGCTTACCGAGCAGAGGGAGCAGAACGGGGTAGTTGTAAGGCATCACATAGAGATTGACACAGGTCAGACTGGTGCTGGCCTTTAAATAACCAAAGGGGTGTCCGAGCTCGCTGTATTTTGCGCTGCTGCTCACGAAGACCTAGGGAGGAAAAGCAAGGGGAAGGGGGGGGAAAGTTAGACACAACAGGCGGGACAGAGTGGTTGTAGCTCACTATTGAAAAAATAAGTTGTAAAAGAGGGGTGAATAGTTTGTATGTTGGTGAGATTAAAAACTTTGCCGTATTTTATAAAGAGGTGACTGCAGCTTCATGTCCTTTGATTTAAATGTCTGGGGGGTTTTTTCCAGTGAACCACTAGCTTTCCCAGCACTGTGCATAAACTGCAACTCCCAAAACACCCATTCAATGTAGCCACTGTTGGCAAGGAGCGTTGTGCTCCTCTGTATCCAACAAGGATCAGATTTGGGGGAAAAAACCCATGATACGTATTAGAACAAAGGTGGCCTAGAGAATTCGTTTCTCAACTTGCCCTATTTACTATCAAAGCATCACTTCATCATGCTAAGTTTAGGGCCCCATGGAGCTCTCTAATCCTAGTTAGCCCACAATCTCTTTTATAATCACCTGTCAAACAATTCTCACATTATCAGTTGTCATTCATGTTAACACAAAAGACAAACGTGGCTTTTCTGGGTCCCAGAGAGGGATTGATCATTTCTTTTTTTCTCTTTTAAACTACACTGCTGGGGAGGTTTGTTACAGTGACCAGTAAGGCTGAACAAGGGAGGGGAAAAACTGTAGAAGAGTTTCAGGACCAGGTAAAAGACAGGGGACTGGAAGGAGGGGGGGAGAAGGGAGATAAAACACATGCTCTCCACCCCTGCAACTACTATAGGGAGGAAAATGAAACTTTCCTGCCAATCCACTAACATTCTTACCACTCAGCAGCAGGCAATTCCACACAACTTGGGAGTTACCTGTGAAATGGATTATTACAAGACGCCTGCGTGTGAAATGTCAAGCCAGGCTACCATCTGCCTGCTCGGAATAGTGTGGCTGGTCCGAATGGCAGCAGGATGTTCTCTCCCTCAAAATATTCCAATTTACGGCCAAGAGTAATAAGGATTGAACTGGGGACCCTCTGTGGGTAACCCGGCGGTACCCAGCAAAGGACCGGACCAATGGGGTTTGTTCGGCTATTTCCAAACATTTTTAAATCTGTACGGTATGTTAAGGATCTGAAAAAACAGATTGTGCAAGTACCTGCCAGCACACATGAGACAACTTCCGTTCCAAGATGTATTGCGTTAAAGGCGACGGTTCTAGTTCGTACTTGTCAAATGGCAGTTTGTCAATCACCATGGGTTCGCTATCCGTGCAGGAGAACCTCACCACCGGATGGGCTGTGCGAGGCGGCTGGAAAAGGCGTAACAAGCAGAGTCAGAAGCGCTGCGGAAGGTTCAGTCCCAGCCCAGTCCAAAAAGTACTTATGGCCAACCATTTTAGCTTAAGTCAACACATACATTCAGAGGTCATTACCAGATTTCTTTTACAAGGTTCCTAACAAACCTCTATGAACAGTTATAAAGTAAAATAGCACTGATGCTTTATTCAGTGTTTTTAATATGCTTAAGCTCCTTCACAGGTGACATTTAAACTATTGGAAAGTCAGGTGTGTAGTACCTCCAGGAGATGGGAATGGGAGACGGGACAACTCTAGGCCCTTTCAGATGAGCTTAAAACCTGTACTAAGAATACGTCCATTAGGGTGCTGTCTGAACGAAGGGGCCCAGAATTCTTAGGAGTATCTTACATACCAGCGTTGGTGAATTCTGATCAGGCCAAAAAGATTCAGGAATTGGCCAATGGCCAACAGGCACCCCCGTTTTAGGGTTTGGGCGCACATAGATGAGTTTATGACAGCTGTGCCATGGCTGAGAACCGAAGGAATTGACAGGCCTTGGGGCATCCAGCCCATCTAAAATCCAAGGAAAAACAGCACAGTAAGAAACGTGGAGCATGAATATAATCGCCAGTTATCTCTACCCCGGAACAATGCAACAAAATAGAGGTTATGAATATTAGTGCAGCTTCAATTTAATCAATTGGAGCACCCATCCCAAACCTCATTTCTGTCAGTTCAAAGTCTTGGGGGTTTAACGGCCAGATTCCTGTTTGAAGTCAGCAAAGATCCTTCAACCAAGACCTATTAAGCTGAGGGTCTACATAAAGCTTTAATTGTTACCTTCCCCAATGTGAGGAGGATCCAGTCCTGATTTTTCAAAATTAATGACCACACCACTCTGAACCTTCTGAGCGAGGGATTCTAAGCATTGGTTCAACATGCGCTGGGTCCGAACACAATACGAGCGCCCTGGGATACAAAACAGGGAAACAGACAGGTTTTAAAGCAGGCGAGTTACAAGAAACGTACTGCAGGGTTAAGAACTGTAGGAAGAAGGAGGAAGACGATTTCATTTAAAGGTACTTCGAAAAAAAAACTGGACTTGGAACACTTTCAGAATTAACTCAGAGGGCCATTTTTATTCCTATTTGATCCCAATTCTGGAAAAAGTTTTATATGGAAAGGGGAAAGTAGAGCGACAAGGGAGTACAATGCTCCCTTGTTGACAGTATGTAGAGTGGTTTTTAATTGGGTAAGGAATATTTTTAAAATGGCCTCCCTAATCCTATCTCGAAAGAGAAGTGGTGGTATCCAGCCAGTTCTAGCAAACTGGTAGTGGCGGGAGACTCCACCCACCCGTCTGGATGTAATCACGTCCCGTTTTTGATGCTGTGCACCGGCAGAAGGTCCTGCGCATGCGCGGACTTACATTTTTGCTAGGTGGGCAGCGAAGGTAAGTGAACACCACCCCTGGCTAGAAGACAAAGTTTGATACCAAGAGTGTCTTGGATGTTCATGACGCTTCTTCTAGGACTGTGATGGCGAACCTATGGCACACATTCCAAAGGTGGCATGCAGAGCCCTCTGCATCACCAGCTGCTCTTTTGGTTTCCAGCGCGCTCTTGCACGCTGGCCATTTGTTTTTCGTGTGCGCCGGAGCACCAGAAACCCAAAGATCAGCTGGCGGGTGCACATGCAAATCTAACTAATGATTAGAGGGCACCTCCTGTGGGTAGAACAGCGGTCTGCATGCATGCACCAGACATCTGGTCTTTAGGTGGCCGGTGCTCCGGCGTGCACAAAAACCAGCTGGCCGGTGCTCCGGTGTGCGCACGTACATGGGTGTTCCGGTTTGGGCACTTGGTGCCGAAAACATTCGCCAACACTGTTCTAGAACAATCAGAGTATTCACAAAAGGACCTTCAGACCAATCCGATCTTTGTATTTCTCCCACAGCTTGTTATAAGTGGCAAGTTTGACAAGGCCTTCAGAAGAGCAAGGTTTACTAGGAGATTAGAAAATATAAAATCATCTTCATCAACTCAACAAGGACCATCGCTTTGGAGCTGCTGCACGGATGTTCCCGGAAAGCCAGCAGAGATTGTGAGGAAGAGAAAAGCCAAGGCACAACCCGCAAGAGAGAACAAGTTGAACCAACTCGAGTTCAACCTTGTCTGCCCCGGCTTGACTCTCACACCATTTCCGAGATTGCTAAACTGTGAAAGCTGGCTACCTCCAGTGACTTCGCACATCTGTGTGATGGCAGACTCATCTGTGGGAACGCTCCCTAGCTGCTCGGGTTCCACTGAAGGTGCTCCGGGCAAGCGCAGCACGAGGGCAAACAGCCGCTGGTCCCAGCGAAATGGTTCTTTGGTTAGTTCGCTACCAGGCAGGGGAGAATTCAGAGGCAGATGGAGCTATAGAAAGAAGAGGAGAAACGTTTTAGCTAAGAGTCTGCCAGGACTCCACAAGCAAAGGTGGCCAAAATCACAGAAAAAGAGAGCCACCACGTGAACAACACAAACAATCCTGCATTTTTAATAAGTCTTTGATTCCTTTATAAGGAGAGTGTTCACATTTTAACAGCAAATGTGCCACGTTCAGAGCATAGCAATTTCGTTGTGTATCTTACCTCCTCTTGAACAGAAGAAGTATTTGTCAGCTTGTTTCCATCTGTGATGGTAATTAAAATCGACGGCTCTAAAAAAAAAGGATTCCTCCCCTACAGAAAGGAAGGGACAAAATGCCCAAATTAACACCTTCAAAGAATCAAAGAGGGCGATGCGTTCATAGTTGAACTTAACCAATCAGCTGAAATTAAGCCCAAGAAAAAAGGAACAAAAATACTGAATTTTTGTTTCTGGCTAGGAGGGGAGGGAAAGATTTCAGTTTCCCTGGACAGGATGAGGGGTTTCCCAAACGGCCCCTAGAATTTATTTTAAGCATATCAGTAACCGCTCTGGTCCCTTGTTACGAAAGAGCTCTAAACTGTCTTCAGATGACGAAGCGAAGGAAATCCAAGGCCGGCATCCCATTACCTGCCCGTAGTTGTCTATTCCAGAGACTAATCTGTTGAGGTTCAGCAGATCAAAAGAGGATCGCAGAGCCTGGCCGAGGGTGGTCAATCCAGACGCCTGCAGGTTTTTCAGTTCGTTCATGAAAGTGGCATGGTTTTCCTTCCATCCAGCCTAAAGAAGGAGCAGAGGCCACGTTTACTTTGTGATTGCCAAGAAAGAGCTTCAAAACAAGCCGTTATTATTTCACTGAACAGGCACAATGCAGGAATGTAAGTGATGAGGAACAATGCATTCAGGTGAGCATCGAATGAGCTGAGCCGCCTGAAGGATTCCAGTTCCAGGCTGGCCTTCCACGGCCACCCCACTTTACTGAGAAGGCAACGTGGTCCACCCTCCTTTTCTGCCGTTTCGATGGTTGGCAGCAGCATCTTTCAGATCTCATTCCAATAGATTTAATTTAAGTGAATGGCTACAAAGAGCCTTTGAATCACGGCTAATCTTTTAGGACTATTACATTAAATTGCCAAACGTCACTGGGCAGGGAACATCCGCCAAATAGCCCATTCTGTTTTATAGTCAAGTCCTAGAGAGTTGTTTTTTTTTCACCCCTGGAAAAAAACGGTAGTATCATACAAGAACTTTCCCAGGCTTTTCATTTTTTTCTGTGGAAAAATAAAGGAACGTGGCCAGATTGTTATATGTAGCCTCAGAATCAGTGGACCTGCTTTCTTTCACTCTCTGTGAAAAAGTTCTATCAACATCACCAATTTTCCTCCTTAGCCTCTGCCAGGTTCGGCACATAAAAAGACTTTTTTTGTACCCAGACATTCACCGGATGGAGAGCCATTTTTTAAAAAAATTCCAGAGCTTAAGTTAGTTATCAAATAGATGTGAGGTATTTAACTGCAAATCCTCCTTTTCCCAAGAAACAGATCTTCTCGGCATGCCAATGACGAACTTGTTCTAAACTTTTTTGTTCTCAACTTGCAAAGAAACCTGAAGTTGCCGTTTACATTTGTTGGAAACATTACAAAACATTTAGGAGACAAGCTTTTTTAGTGGCTGCCATGACCTCATCTCTCCACACCCTACAACTCACCATCTTCAACTGTAGCTCTGTTTAAGAGGCAGAAAATGTGACTGATTCCCTACCACCTTACCCTAATACCCAATCTTAATCTTACAAGTTAGGTCTTTGGGTCTAAAACATTTTCCCAATAAAACTCCCAATGAAGGATCTATTAAGTGAGTAGCAAAATATCCCCAATACAAAAGCAGCAATTAATGGCTTAACAAAAATGTAATTCACTAACCAAGAGCCATCCAAATAAATAGACTGACGTATAAATATCAACTTTAAAATCCAGGAGTTTGATAAACCATTATTGTCTGGAAAAAAGTGTTTTGGTTTAAATACTAACCAAGTTAATATATTATGGGCAGCAACTTAATACAAAAATGTGTACAATTTCATTTCAACAGCTAGGCAAGGCACTGCAAAACACTGACCAAATTAATAGAGTTTGTGTTTTTAAACCGTTTTTAACATTAATGCAAGACTAAGGAGCAACATCTTGCCAACTTTAGTTGGATCTTGAAATGCTAAGGGCAGTCAGACATGGCTAGTGCTTTCTTTGGGGATGCCAAAAGAGCCAAGAGCTGAAAGGTCGCTCTTGAGAAGTAACCCATCTCTATCTCCAAAATGGTGATTCCAAATTACTGCATTC
>JANHFM010000849.1:10459-21065 GCA_032468115.1 Grayia smithii
ATTGGCTTGTGCTTAATTGTAAGCCGCCCTGAGTCTCCGGAGAAGGGCAGGATATAAATGGGATTAAAAAAAAAAAAGGAGGGACTAGTCTTATCTCTGCAGGAATGATGTTCCATGGAGGGGGGAGGGAGCCACCACAGAAAAGGCCCTTCTTAGTCTCACTAGGTGTACCTTCTTGATGGAGGGAACCTGTAATATACCCTGCCTATCAGATCTGATCATTGGGTAGACATATTTGGGAAAAGAGAGTCCTCCAAATAACCTGGCCCCAAGCCATATAAGTGATAGCTATCACCATGAATTGGACCTGAAAACAAATTGGCAACCAATGCAGCAAAAAAGAGGTAACTTGTGTGCAAATCTAGACAACCATCCAGATGATTTCGTGTTAAATCTGTTGAAGCTTCCAAATACTTTTCAAAGGTAGCCCCATGTAAAGTACATTACAGTAGTCAAGACAGAGATGACTAGGGCATGAGTGACTGTGAACAAGGTCTGTTGGTCCGGGAAAAGGCATAACTGATGCACAATTTATGTCAATCTCCTTTCTACTTCAATCACCATCCCATCTGTACTCCCCTCTCTAATTTAGAACTGAATACATCACATGTTGTTTGCTCCACAGCTTTTCTGCCAAGGAATGTCTTAGCTTTCAAATTGAAAAGCTGCACACAGTGCCTTGCTGGAGAGATTTGATTGGCTATCAATCCTTCTCATGCAATAACACACTTTTCTGTCATTGTCACTTCTCAGCGTAATATAAGCCATATGGCTTAAATGTCCAAAGGCAGGTAATCATCAATAGAAGAAGACTTCTATTGTTTATTGGGGTCTACTAAAAAAAAAAAGGCTGACAGATGACACTCCAGAAGGTTAATAAGATGAAGGTAGTTCTTTCAGCTGGACCATAAGAGGGATTATGTCTGAGCAGCAGATAAAGAGCTTATTCCAGAAACAGACACTGTTCTGTTGTTCTTGTTCAAACTTTGTCACTCTCTCAGAATTATTACTCTAGTCCTACTTCCATTCTCTTGGCTTAGAAATGTTGGCTTGAGAATTTGCTCAATACTTATATTCCACATCTGTTATTATACACTGGACTAGAGGACACTGTAATATATATATATTTGGAAGCACATTTTCTAAAAAGTCAACTGGTAGACTCCCTTACTTTAAAGGGAGATATCTTGTTAAGTCATTCCTAATTCATTTTTCCGCATGACTACTCATGAAAATTGCAAAGGATATTTTTTTAGGAGGGAAAAAAGCATGTGTTTCAAAATTGGATTAATGTGTCTTATAATTTGTTTCACACTCCAAGTTCAAGGAAACAAAGGTAAGTGTGAATTAAAGGGTAATATATGTAGGTTACTTCAACTAGATGATGGAGAGAGAACAGAGAGAGAGAGAGAGAGAGAGAGAGAGAGAATTAGAAAGATGTGACTGTAGCATATGTTTTGTTTAAACTAAGATATAGTTGCAATAGAACCTAGGCTATTCCTATTTCCTGTTATAAATCTTAATATAATAAATAATTGTTTTCATCCTTTGCATTTAAGAAAATGTCCCAGGAAAGTTTTGAGTCTACAAAGCATAGAAAGGATGCCTTCATTTTAGAGTGCTAATTTTAACATGCATCAAGGCAATTACTTTTGATAAAAATGACTTAAGTTAAGAACTTTCAGTGAGAGTCATTAATTTCAAAAACTGAAAGAGGTAATAAACATTCTCTGGAAAAGCAAAAAAATTTTTATAACTCTCCTGAAATTTAATCAAATTTATTTTTAACTAACTTTTTTGCTTTGATTTCAATGTAACATTTGGGAATCGCTGTATACATTTAGATGAAGCATTTCTGATTAATAGAAGTTGTCATGCTCCAAATGAACACAGAGGATTTAAGAGGAAATAGCATACATAAATGTGTACATTTATCAGAACCAAAGACATTTTTATTACAATACCAGTATTAAAGAGAAATATAAGGTCAATAGCAGTTGGAAGTCTGATTTCCAGTTGGAATTTAGTGTAATGTACTGACTTTTTTAATACCTGTAATGAGTTTAATTATGTAATCAATAAGTAGAAGATGTTTGTTGTGAGGAAAACATAAGTATTACAAATCTTAAATTGACTTTTTAGACTATTATTTGTTGTTCTACCTTTCATTTCTAAATCAATATAGTAGTTTAATAGTGTTTTAAAAGTACTATTTTCAGGCAAGGAAAAAAATGAATGCTTTCCTAAAGCATTAAGCAAAATGTAATTATAGCAGTATGGCTTTTGCAGTTAAATTGGCATTTTACAGAAATTAAAATAAATTTACTCAACAAGGTGCCTGTACAAATTCACAAAGAGTAAATTCCCTTTTGTTTTCTTAAAGGAGCTTTATTCCAGTAGTAGTTCTTCTTTGCATTTATCCAAAAATTGGAGTAATTACAGGGGTTTACAACTTTTTATTATTCTACTTTCTGAACTAAAAGCTTCAATCTCATTCTCATTCTCTCTCTCACACACACACACACACACACATACACCCACACACACATACACACACCTCTTATCCCTTATCCCTAACTCAGACTAGGTTAAAGTTCCAGAAAAATCCTATTGAAGTGGAACCATGCCTAGTGCAATGACCAATGCCATGTCTCTGTGATGGGTTCAAAGGACTACAGTTCCCATTCAGTTTTAGACTTTCTAATAAAATAACAGAGTTAGAAGGGAAGTCTTCTAGTCCAGTTGCCTCTCAAGCAGGAAAATCTATACCATTTCAGACAAATCATTCTCCAACCTCTTCTTTAAAACTTTCAGTGTTGGAGCACCCACAACTTTTGGAGGCAAGTTGTTCCACTGATTAATTGTTCTATCAGGAAATTTCTCCTTAGTTCTAGATTGGTTCTTTCTTTATTAGTTTCCATCCATTGCTCCTTGTTCTGCCTTTAAGTGTTTTGGAGAACAGGTTGACCCCCTCTTTTTTGTGGCAGCCCCTTAGATATTGAAACACTGCTATCATGTCACCCCAGTCCTTCTTTTCTTTAAATTAGACATACCCAATTTCTGCAGCCGTTCTTCAAAAGTTTTAGCGTCCAATTCCTTTCTAATTAAGCTTGATGACTCCAAGATTAGTACTCTTCTTACACTTCCTGATACTACCCTACTTCATAATCATCCAAATCACATGAAATAATCCCATGTTTTGAGGATCATCCCTTGTTGAGTTTTCTTAAATGACTCCACTCTGGTATTTTTCTACCCACTGCATAAACTATAAAATGCAAGACAAAGTCTTTTGCCTCAATGGCCTGTTTTGACGTGGTCTCATAAACATCAGCATCATTCAATATTGTTCATATCTTTTACATCAACAATTACAATTAAGAAGGGAGGGAGGTTCTTTTCTGAGTGCATATGGCAGATAGAGCAATATCTCATATTATTGAAAAGTATTTTCCTTCATCTGAAAACCAAAGTGAGTGTTCGTTTGACATTCTGGAAAATTAATAAATATCTTAAAGCTTCTTGACAGACATGATGACTAATTTCCACAAGATGAAGCAATAAAAATTATTTAAATATTTGCTGGATAAGATGTTTTAGAAAAAGAAGTATAACCAAGTCAGGTGGGAAAAGAGAGGGATAACATTTTTAAAAATCATTTTTCTTATTCTTTGCAGAACACCTTTGGTTGCTGAATTTATAATTCTTCCATTGCATATATTTTAACACTGAGCAAAGTATACATCTATTTCTTGACAGCCTATAATAATATGACAAATTGTGTTGAATTTTGTCAGTTTATATTATATCTTGTCTCGATTTTTGAAACAGACTGGAAAAAATATCATTCCCTCATTTTAAAAATATGATTTAAAAACATTTGATGCTTGACAGTGCATGCACACACATAAATAATCTCTCTCACTCATATTCATAATCCTTAACTTTGGAATACATTTGAATTTTCAAAGTTTAACAGCCAGTTCTAGATGTAGTTTGCCAGAAGTCAGTCTCACTGATATTAATTTTAATGAACCTTTTCAAACATAGGTTTAAAAATTAAATGTTCCAATAGAGCTTTTTCTTAGTTTGATGTACCAATAAAAGAGGTAACATTAGTGCAGTGATTTATTTAGAGAAAAGGTTCACATTTCCATTTATTATAACCTGGAAATCAAACTGTAATTTGGAGGATGGTTGATTTAAGATTTTGTTTAGAGATAAGAGGGAAAGAACTCATTTATTGCATTTTAAAATTATTAGATTAAGGTTAAAACAGTTATGATGTTATCTGGCAATTTTTATTGGCTCTTTATTGACTAGATTTGAATGATGAGATTTAGGGGATTTGTTTGTAGGTAGAAAATGAGATATAAATGTCAAAGGAAGGAATTCACATGGGTTTATTAGATCAAGTTTATAATAGATATGTTGTTATTTCTGGTAACCCTTAATGGACTTTTGCTGATTAGGATGGATGATGAGGCTTTAAAGATTTATTAGTAGAGAATGAGATGAGATATGGGGTGAGGAGATTGTTGATTTTAAGAGATGTAGATAAGTTGTTAAAGTTATTTATACTTGCTGGGATGAAGGGGAAAGTTATCTCTTTCTCTTTCAATTTTTCCTTATTTTCTTTCTTTTTTACTTTTTATAGTTTATATTAATTGTATTTATTTAATGCAATCTTGAATAAAATTAAAAGATAAAAAAAGTAATGTGCAGTGGGTGTCTTGGAAACCATCTTGATCATAAACCCCTTCAATTCTAACAATATGCTGGCCTTGGATGTGTAGATATATAAATGTATGCAATGTTAGGTATTGATTATCTGTCATCAAATTACTGTCAGTTCTTAGAGATTACATCAGGGATGTCTAATCTTGGCAACTTTAAGTCCTGCAGACTTCATCTCCCAGAATTCCCTAGCCAACCATGCTGGCCAGGGAATTCTGGAAGTTGAAGTCCACAAGTCTTAAAGTTGCCAAGCTTGGACATCCCTGGATTACATAAATAAATCTTCTCTATGATAACGTGTTCCCAGCCTGCTCCTTCAAGTCCTCCAATAGTGTACTCCTCACCACTGCAATAAAATCCTTGCTTCTGGTCACACACTTCCTTTTCCTTCCTCTCTTCCTCCCTCCTTCCGCTCTTTCTTTTTTTTCTTTCACTTTTTCCAGTATTTTCCAACTTGTAAAAGCAAGAGCTGGAATTTTGTATAAGGTGTCCAAAATATCATTTGGGCCTGTTCATTTGGGCCCAAATGAACAAGACCAAAATCCACATGAGAATTTTGGACTGAAATGGTCTATTTGTTTTCTTGGCTATGTGTGACCTTGTCAGGAGACATCTCCAACACTTTCTATGCTGCTTTTTCAAATTCAACTTAAAAATTGAATTCAGTGCAATACTTAAAAGAAAAACAGGAAATCAAAGACTCCCACTAACAATGGCAAGGCAAACTACTGTTTATAAATAGGAAGTTAACTGCACACTTCCTGGCACTGATAATGTTACCTAGTTGGGTAATGAAACATCTGCTAGCAATCAAACTCAAAGAGTATTATGTGTATTCTTCTCTATTGAAAATAAAAATAAATAAACAGAAAATCGTTGAATATGCAAATAAACCGAATATATTACCAGCCTAGTAATTTAGAAAAAAAGAATTTTAAAAAATTAGCAATAAAGTAAGAGTCCAAATTATTACCTTTTGGATCAGAAATAATGGAAGAATTTAACAGCTTTTTAAAAGTACAAATTATATTCCAAGACTAATTTGATGAAGCTGCCATGAATAAACATATTAAAAAGTCAGATTTTTTTTTTTAAAGTTAATGATCAACCTAGGCAGATACTAAATAGACATATAATGTTCCACAAATTCTATTCTTTATCCACAATGGAATTCTTATAACAGCTGTTCTATCAGATTAATTCTATTTCGTCTAACCAGTTCTCTAACACAGAACCTGTGAATGACCTTGAAATGTAATTCATGGGGAAAAAAATCAATCCCTAGGAAAATAGTTTGGGGTATCTATCATATTCAGTAATTTATATAATTTCTTTCCGAAGTATTTTTAAAATCTTCACATCTTGTAAAAAAACAACTTAAACAGTAACAAGTAAAAACAAAACAAAACCTTACAGAGAACAAGAGATGTCACAAATCAAAAGTTCTTCACCCAGTAATGATCCAAATTAATAGGCTGCAGTAAAGTGGCTGTGTCCTAAATTATTGTTCATTGAAGATGCTGCTACTGGTCATGCTCTTTGTATCTACATTGTGATGAGGGTGAGTACATATTTTTCGGTTTTAGATTAATCAGTTTACAGTAGTTTCCAAGCACACTGAACAATATGAAAGGGTGTGATAATACTAAACATGATTGCCAGTTGTGTTTTGCATTTTCAGATAAATGTTGCAAATAATTATATGCTTCCCATAATTTCAGTTATGCTTTGCACTGAGCATGTAGAAAAACCTGCAATTTGACTCCCAAATTATTTTAAGCATGTTCATTTTTCTTCCCCTGCTCCTCCTCCCTCCTGCAGTCAATTAATTCTATGTTCCCAAAAGCCTCTGGGGAGACTAGGAGAAAAAGACTTTTAAACTATGTAGAAAAAAGCACAAAGGGAATAATTCTGAAAAATGGGTTTGGCTCCTAAGATAAATGAAATGAACTAAATTAACTAAGTATTTTTAATCCATTCCCTCACTTCCTATCCCAAACCTCTAGTACAACTTGGAAGAAATAAATGATTTTCCATTCAGTAATTTGCTTATTCACTAGCAATACTAAGAATGATAATTATTGCTTTCCAAGCGTCTGAGCTCATGTATTCATATCATTTTATATAATATAAGTTCATATCTGTGACAGGTTTAAATCTATCTGCAACTCACTGGCAAGCTTATATCATATTCCCAATAAAATATCTGTTCTGATCTAGGCTTCCCAAGAGCATGAAGCAGACTCCTTGTCCTGACAAAGACCCCTTTTTATTAAGTTACTGTGAATTCCTCTCATTCACATCCAGCAAAGTCTTTCAAGGGAGAATTTACAGTCACAGACCTCATCTGGCTTGGAGAACTCCCAGGCCAATATCTTTGAAAGCTGGCAAGGAGTCTCAGAGAGTCACAAACCAATTAAGGGAACTAATTGTCTCCTGCAAACTCCCCTCCCCTTTTGCTCCTCTTTATTCCCTGTGGGAGGGGCCATTCACCGTCCACCTGTGGCTTTACTCCCGAGTTGACCCTTGTTCCTTAGCTGTTCCCTTCTCCTGGCAGCTCTGCGCATGCCCACACTGGGAACAGGCTCCAGCTGTTCTTCTGCCTCACTGATGTCCGACTCCGAAGGCAGCTCACAATTGGCAGATGGCCCTGGCCTCCTCTCTGCCTCCAATGCAGAGCCCCCATCAGAGCCTTCCCCAGACTGGCCCATGTTCCTCCCCAATCTCCTCACTGAGTCTGCCATCAGCTCCACTGGCCGCTGGCAGGCCACGACAAAACTCACCAGGGTCTTTGAAATAGTTTGGAGGCTGCAAAGCGAACAGCGAAAAAGTTAATATTCCTCAGGATAGAAGGACACTATTTCTGTCTACTGATAGCTGTGAAATACAAGCACCTTAATTCTACAGCAGGATCAGCTAGTGCCTGGTAAAATGGGCCACCTTGAAAAAAAGCCATCCAGAGTAGGATTTTGTTAGGATTTAGGTGTGTGTGTGGGGGGCTACCCTTGGGTGGGAGACCCCCGAGAAAGCTGTCCCTACGGATAAAAGCAGAAATCTGCAAGAAAGCAACGGAGGGGGCTATGGACTTCCAACTCTTACCAAGAAAATTGCAGCCACATCTACCAGTCTTTCCCCGAAAAGAAGACCCTGTCTTATATTTTTTTGAACCCTGAAATAAGCGCTTGGCCTTATTTTTGGGGAGGTCTTATTTTGGGGCACGTGGAGCAAGACGGGGTTCCTCTTGCCGTCTTACCTGATTTCCAGCTCTGTCTCCCTAACCCTAACTGGAGGAAATGGTGGGGACCGGTTGCACGTGCAGTTAAATATTTTTAGGGATGTCTTATTATTTTGGGGTGCCTGGAGCAAGATGGGGCTCCTCTTGCCATCTTACTTGATTTCCAGCACTGTCTCTCTAACCCTAACCAGAGAAATGGTGGGGACTAGCTGCGCATGCATTTAAATATTTTCAGGGAGGGCTTATTTTAGCTCATGTGCTCAAAAGCCTAATTGGGCTTATTATCAGGGGATGTCTTATATTCAGGGAAACAGGCTATCTGTTCATAGTGGTGGAAATTTCAAATAAATATCAGAAGAGAAAAGAACACCATCCTTCCATTCTCTTGCTCTATCCCCAAACACATATCAGAGTGAAATCAGAATAAATCATGGATGACTATTTGTGTGACATAGCATAGGGTTGCCAGACTGAGAAAGGGGTTAGACTAGAAGACCTCCAGGGTCCCTTCCAACTCTATTATTCCATTATCCTCACCCGATGCAGAATCTCAGACAACTTACCGGTTCATTTCTTCGAGGCAATCCGTTGCAAAGTAGAAGCTCTTGATTTTGGGGTGGCAAGCCTTGAAAGCACTAGGAGGAGAGGAGAGAGAAGAAGAAGGAGAAGGAGAAAGAGAGGGAGAGGGAGAGGAAGAAGAAGAAGAAGAAGAAGAAGAAGAAGAAGAAGAAGAAGAAGAAGAAGAAGAAGAAGAAGAAGAAGAAGAAGAAAAGAAAAGAAAGAAAAGAAACAATGAACAGTCAACAATAGTCATACAGATAGTCCTTGACTTACAATCTGTTGTTTAACAACCATTCACAGTCATGACATCCTCGGAATGGGTGATTTATCACCTGTGAAGCATTTCCAGCCTTTGTAAAATGTTGTGCCATCATAAAACATTTGCATTTACAACTGGTTGCCAAATGATCTCCAATCGTGTGATTGCCATTTGCAATCTTCTCTTCTGGCTTCCCCAAAAAATCAAAGGGAAATGCAGCAGGAAATGTGGTAAGTAGAGGGAACATTGGTTTTGAGGTCCATTCCACCAGCATGCCAAGGATTTCCTCCATTCGCGCTGGAAAAATGAACCTCAAATCTGGTGAAAATGACAGTGAACATCAGTGTTCTGAAAGGATCACAATGCTGATGCTCTCTACCATTTTTACCTCCAGAGGGGTGGAGACACTGGCATTTACCCATTTGCCTTCCAGAATGAAGACATTTGATAATGTTTTTGCCAGAGTTGAGGTCCATTCCTCTAGTGCATCAAGGGATGACTCCTTCAGAAGGAAATCCATTGGCATGCCAGAGAAATGAACCTCAAATCTGAAGAAAACAGATTGTTCTTGTGATCATTGTGCTGATGTGGTGGGAAAAGATTTGCTGGGTGATTTGTTCCCTCTCCTCACCCCACTGCAGCCAGTAGGTTTGGGCCCTCTCCCTGCCACCCCATGTTATAACCTTTAGCACCAGGTCTGTACTTAAACAAAGTTGAGTGGCATCTCACATCATCACTTCACTCAGTGACAGTGATTCCAGTCCCAAATGGGGTCATAAGTGGAGGATTACCTGTATCATATACAGTATATTTAAAAAAAAAACCATGCACAATAGATTCAATCAGCAATGGAGCACCTCAAGATCTTGCCATTTCCCTGAGACTCTTGAAGGATTTTAGGAAAATAAAGAGGGATGAAGATGACTTCACTTCTAGATGGAGAATGTTCCATAAGTGGGAATCAGGGAAGAAAAATCCTGCATCCTTGGGCCCATCAAATAGAGTTTCCTGAGAGACAGGACAAAAGCACATAGGTCTTGCCAAATCTGATAGAAAAAGCAGATGCAATAAATTAAATAAATAAAAGTGTAATAAAATTAAAGTGGTAGTAAAATCTGTCTCTCTAATAACCTCAATTCATTTGATTAACTTCAGACTGTGGTGTACAACCAGGAGCAACATCTGGTTTTGCTTTTCAGCTTTTTAACATCTGTGAATCTCCAGACTCATTATGGTTTCCCCCAATCTGCCAATTCTTATTCCTTAACATAACTCTTTTACAGATAACTAAACCATGTGCATAATTTTTCATCTTTTTAAAGAGAAGCAATAAATATAGTTGTTCTTTCAAAGCGTATTTTCCTTTTCACCCACCAAGACAATGCACAGACATTTTTAGGACCTTACAAATAGCATGGTCATACGTGGCTTGTTTTCCTACATGAGGCAGTTTTCCTAGATTAATAGCACACTCTGCTGCTTTAAACACCTTGTCCACAGGCTAAGCTGTCCGACTTCTCATTACTTAGTATCCTGGCCATGTGGCTGCTGCATTAATTTGGTATCTAACTATCTTAGGAATGAGATTTTAACAATAGCACTAGCAATAGCACTTAGACTTATATACCGCTCCACAGTACTTTTACAGCCCTCTCTAAGCGGTTTAACAGAGTTAGCATATTGCCCCCAACAATCTGGATCCTCATTTTACCCACCTTGGAAGGATGGAAGGCTGAATCAACCTTGAGCCAGTGAGATTTGATCTGCTGAACTGCAGCTAGCAGTCAGCTGAAGTAGCCTGCAGTACTGCACTC
>JANHFM010000849.1:84149-94749 GCA_032468115.1 Grayia smithii
GCCACTTCCCTCCCGTCCCTCCCCTGAGTCCCCACCAGCCCCATTTTGGCTCCCAGGTAAGTGCAGGGAGGCCTCCTAGGCCCAAAATGGGGCAAGGGGGGGGGCGGCCCCCCATGGGCCATTTTCACTCCCAGGAGGCTGCAGGGAGGCCTAAGCCCAAAACAGGGTGCAGGAGGGTGCGTCCCCCCCTTGTGGCCCATTTTTGCTCTCGGGGGTGTGTGTGTGCAGGAGGTGGAGTGCTGCCTGTCACACCTCCCGACCATGCCCACCATGGTCATGCCCACCCAGCAGGTCATTAGGGTAGAGAACCAGTTGCTAAATTATTTGAATCCCACCACTGCTCTGGAGGCAGGTGAAAATGGAGTTCTTTCAAAGGGCACTTGGAATCTGAGATCTGGTTTTTGATATGCTTAAAAACTTCCTCATTGTTATTTGCTATACTGTCGAAGACAGATGTTTTCCTGGTTGCACAGACCCGTAAAACCAGTTGGAGTCCTATGAAAATGTGGTGAAGTGTAAATTATGCTACACAAATAATAGCAATAGCACTTAGACTTACATAACACTTCATAGCGTTTTACATCCCTCTCTAAGTGGTTCACAAACGTCAGCATATTGCCCCCAACAATTTTCGCAAATTCTTTTTCATGAGCCTACATGTATAGGTAGTGTGAGACTCAGAAGGGAAGAAGGACAACAAAAAGTAAAGGTGCCCATCTATTGGTCCAAATAGCAATAGAATTAAGAGTAATATACTGCTCCACAGTACTTTACAGCCCTCTCTAAGTAGTTTACAGAGTCAGCATATTGCCCCCAACAATTTAAGTCCTCATTTTACCAACCTTGGAGGGATGGAAAACTGAGTCAACCTTAAGCCGGTCAGGATCACACTGCTGGTAGTCAGCAGAATTACCTGCAATACTGCATTCTAACCACCGCGCCACCACAGCTGAAACAAACAAACAAACAAACAAACAAATAACTATGCAGAATTGTTTTTTGCTTCAGTAAACAAAGTACTTAATGATAGGTCCAGAGACTAATAATCAACCAATGTAACTGAGGCACAGTAGACCAGCATTTTCCAAACCGATGTCCTTTAGATATGTCAGACTTCAACTCCTGTAATTACCAGGTAGCATTTTGTACAAGGGTTGAAGTTGGTGAGTAGTGCTACTCAGGTCATTGAGAACTATTATATAAAAACTGAATGGGTGTGATCCAATTTTAAAGCTGGAAAAAGCATGATCAAACACACACACACACACACACACACACACACAGAGCGAGAGAGAGAGAGAGCGCCTTGATTTCTGTGTTCTGTATGATAGCAGAGGTGTCTGTGAGTTGTGGTGCTTTTATCAAACCTAGGAAAGCAGTGTTGTGCTGTTCCAGTGCAAACTCCACTCCTTTCATGCATGCATACAGTATCACAACAGACATGCCAATGGACCAGAGATGGCATCACAGTGGTGCAACTGTATATTGTGGCATCCCCTCCCCCATCAAGGTCACTGCATAGTAGGCGGAGATTCTGTGCATCTGTGACTATTTTCTTTGACTGCCATAAAATAACTTATCAAGGTGCGTCAGGCCTGTGAGGCCTCTGCTGTTAATTCCTGTATGTGTGGTTAATGTAGCTACTGCATATGCCAAAGCATGGTTTTGCCTTGTGTGCAATGTGAAGCATTGCGCGGCCCTAATTTTGGAGATGACACACACCATTCCAACTACAGTTTCTAAACCTGCTTCAATTATCTAATGCAGGGGTGTCAAACTCAAGGCCCACGGGGTGCTTAGATCTGACCCGTGGGGCCACCCTAGAAACAGTGAAGGACCAGCCTGCAGTGCCTCTTCCAGGGAAAACAGAGCTCAGGAGGGCCGCATACGGCTTCCCAGAGCTCTGTTTTTGGTGGTAGAGAGCGGCAGGATACCATCACAGCTGAAATCGGAGCCTTGATGAGTGATGGTGAGCTGGCTATGCCCAGCCCTGCCTCGCCCACTCTGGCCCCCCAAGGTCAAACACAACCCGGATGTGTCCCTCAATGAAATTGAGTTTGACACTCCTGGTCTAATGTCTACGCATGTTTACCCATGAATTGTCATTGTAGTATTATTATTTATCCTTCTTATTATCTTCCTTACATTTTTATTAGGATGATGATGATTCTGTTGCTGTGCATATATACTGAGTGCTTCTGTTGTGGAGACAAATTCCTTGTGTGCGTAATCATATCTGGCCAAATAAAATTCAATTCAATTCCAATTCCAATTCAAACTCAGCTCAAGACCAGCCCCTCAAAAAATCCACTATAGTACAGGTAGTCCTCAATTTACAACAGTTCCCATTCAATGTTACAACGGTACTGATAAAAGTGACTTATGACTATTTTTCACACTTATGACCATTGCAGCATCCCTATGATCATGTGATTCAACAAAGGGGGTGGGGGCAGTGATGGGTTGCTCCCAGTTCAGCCCGTTTCGCGCGATCCGGTAGCGGTGATGCTGTGACGTCACTGAACCGGTTCTCCGCGGCTGGGAGCTGGGCCCACCCGTGTGCCCGTACTTACAGTTTTCTGTTTTGCGCATGCGCAGAGCACTTTTTTTGAGTTTTTTTCCAAAAAAATGTTACTGCGCATGTGTGGAGCACGCATTTGGGCTTAGTTTTGGGGAAACACAATATATGTGTGTGTGTGTGTGTATGTGTGTGTGTGTGCATGCATACTTGAATGTATGTATATATAAATTCTTACCTGGTACAGCTTTTTGTCCAAAAGTCAACAGCAAAAGGAACTGTAACCTGATATATAATTGTAAACTACATCCAGATGTTTAGTTGCATCTGAATGACAATGTCACATAGGAATGGCTGGATGTGGCTTCCAAAGCAGTAGGGAAAATGCTTCCCATCGAGGGTTACAAGTTGCAAGTGCACAATTTGGATCTAATTCAAGGCCACTAAACCTTATAAATTCTACAAAGAATGGAAAATGAGAGATATTTTAAACAATCTGCTAGGGTATGAAATATACCCACAGGGCACAATGGAATTGGAAAAAAATATGTTAAAGAAATATAAATTGTTTATTGCCTGGCCCTTTCTTGGTTTTATATGAGAAGCCGAGGACTTTTTAAAAAACATTAAAATTTTAATGCACTTTTCAGTGTTGTAATTTAAATAAAGTGCAGGCATCAAATATTGATTTTGAGTTAACTTATGACTGGGGTCTAAAACCTAATGATAATATTTCCTAAAGCTAAGCAGTGTTGACCTCTATACTTTATTGTTTTTTATATTTTAGAGTAAAATTAAACTGCAGCCCCAGAATTGAGGTGTATATAATTATACCCTGTGATTAGCAATGCATTTCTCCACACTGAAAAAATATATATTAAAACCTTTTCTTCAACTGGCTATTGATGTTTTTCTTTCTTTTCTTGAATTCAGAATAGTTTTCAGGTTCTCTCTCCAGAGGTATTTTGTGTCACATGCAATCATTGTTTCCTTAAGCAGTAAGCCTCACTGTGCTATAGATATGTTGACATTGCAGTTTCCTCAGTAGCCAGCTATGATGGCCAAAGTTGCAGTGCTAATGTATCTATCAGATTGAGTGGTTGTCCTATCAAGGGTAGTCTTTGACTTATAGGGTCTGGGATTTCTGAAGTAGGTTGTTGCACTTGTAAGTTCAAATCAGACCCAATTTTAAAACAATCTTAAATCAGCTGTTCAGTGAATCGTTGGTTGTAAAGTTGGCTGCTTCTGCTATATTCTAAATGGTCTGAAATTAATATAAAGATGTATATAGATGTATGTATGTACCATGTTTCCCCAAAAATAAGACCCTGTCTTATCTTTTTTTGAACCCTAAAATAAGTGCTTGGCCTTATTGCCAATGATTCAAAAGCCCGATTGGGCTTATTATCAGGGGATGTCTTATTTTGGGGAAACAGAGTATATATAGCATATGTGTGTGTGTGTATTAAATTTGTATTTGCTGAGAAATAAACAAAGGGAGACTAGTATAGATCTATTTCAAGCTATTTAGCTCTCATCAGCTAGCCATACCCTTCTGGGATTTGAACCTGTGTTCTTCTACATACTAGACAGATGCATTAATCTCTTGAGCCACAAGTTCTCCTCTGTTTCTCAGCTGCCATCAGGGAAGGTTATATGTGTTTTCTTTTCCTGTCTTAAGCACCTGATTAATCCAAATATGGGAGGGAGCACACTGCTTCCTTCTTGCCCTTCTGTCACGGTTCCAGGATTGCTTTCGTTAAATAAAACTCATCTCACCTTCAGTGCTCAAAGTCCATTTTTATTCAACTAGCAACCTGGCACGTCCTGGTGAATTCCAAAACTGAAAGAAATCCAGATTTCCCCCCTTCCGTTCATTCTTTCCTTCCTCCTCCTCGTGACGAGCACCAATCAGTTCCTCTTCCATCTGCGCTCCCCCTCTTCCATCAACCGACGCAATATTCCTTCCGTTGATTACATAACCTTATTATGACTATCACACAACCCCCTCCACCCCCCCTCCAAGAGCTGACAGCTTGGAATGTAGCTAATATGATTTCCAAGTCTGACACCTTCGACCTCATCTCCAGAGGTCATCCAGGCAGTTTCACGACATACTCTTTATATGTTAAATTTGTATTTGCTGAGAAATAATATGTATGTATATGTGTATGTACATATATATATATATATATATATATATATATATATATATATATGTATATATATGTGTATATATATATATTTAACCATCTCGGTGAATTATATCTCACTTTGACTGAGAAAGGATTCACAATACAGTTATGACAAAAAATTAAACATGAATTGTCTAAAGGAACCTGTTTTGTAAACAAAAATAATAAAGCAGTTTTTAAAAGAAGACAAACACACACATGCACAACTGCTTAAAAGTGCATCAAACCATTTCAGTTCTGAATTGCTAAAGCACTTCAGGCTCAAGTTTTTCTCTATTCAGTATATGACACCCGGCGATCTACCTTAAGACACATTTTCCCAAAATGCTTGTTCGCAAGTGATGCTGAAGGTTTATCTTTCACCTTTATAGGAGTCTACTTTAACTTCTGTACATTAAATGTTAAGAACATTAAGGCCTCACAGTTCTAGTTAGCCTAGTGTAAAGAAAACACGGCTTCTTCTACTTTGTGGAAACTCATTTTTCCAGATAGTATCTGGGAAGTGTGTTACAGAAGATAAAATGCCATTTTGGATAGTTCTAAACTACATATTGGTAGTATGTTATGTTACATCAGAGATGGGAGTCTCTAGTTTTCCAACCACGGCTGGACTTTTACCCCATAGCACTGACTATGTTAGCTGGGGTTGATAGATGCTGGAACCCAGCACCAAAAGAGAGACATAGATTTACGACTTCTGCTCTATATTACAGTATTATTTGTATTATCATATGCTGGCCTAAAGCAAACAACATACTTGACCAAAAGAAAAATTTAGATCTTGAGAATGAATGAGCTCACTACACAAATTAAGACATCAAAAGTACAAACTAAAAATCGACACATTAATAAAATTGGTTTATATTAAACATCTCTACATGATTATGGAATGTTAAAAGTTCCGCTGTACTCAGAAGGTGCAAAATAACTATTTATTTCAACAAGTTCTGCAGCATAGCAGTTGCGTAAGTCGGCCGAGCTTGTTTGCTCTCAATTGCATTTTGAAGATACTGGATTCCACCAAAGCGTTCCCAAATCTCTTCAAACTGCCGTGGCAAAATTTCAGCACCTCGCTTACGAGTCAGGCCAGTTTCTTCAAGATTCAACTCACACATCTCCATGTCATCCTTGCCTGGAATGAAGGAAAGCCCAGGTTTTATAAAAGTTATAATCCAAGCCTACCACTTTTAGTTTTGGACACATGCAAAATTAAGAACAAAAGTATAACAAGCATTAGCTTCCTTCCCAAACATATTGCCTTTAGAAGAAGAGACCTACAACTATCCAAATTCTTATAATTCAGTTTATTTAATCCTCCCATCACCTATATTCCAAGTACTTGGAATCTTTGAGACCCATAATGCAAGAAGAAATCTGAATCGACAAAATAAGTTGTAACCTAAAAATCAACTTTGCATCGCAACCAGTTTTGATAGCAGGAAATAATAACAACTTGCAGGGATGAACATGCATTTCATATCAAGAAAGACATTGATTTCATATTTTTAATCATGTTTTATGTTTATAATATGTAAATTTCTAGGCATAATTTTGGAGTATCAAAACCCAATACATAAACAAATGTTAATCTACTACTAACAACTTCTCTCAAGGGAGAAGTTGGCAAATTAATTAATTCATTCATTCTTTCATTCATTCGCTGTTCATCTCATTATCCAAAGGAACTTGAGCTTTCTTTATTTTTCAGATTCTTCTGAAAGTGAAGACAATATTTTTAAATAAGACAATATTTTGCTTTGCAGTATAATTCAGATCTTGATTTACCTTTAGTACATCTTGTCAATAAACAAAGCCTACCTTTCCAACTTTATTTAAAAAACTAAAATGAAACACATACTAACCAGCCACTAGCAAAATGGGTTGCTTATCAGGATGAAGTTCCATTTGACGAGCAATCCATGGTCCATCAAAGTGAGCATACCACCAGCCTTTTTTCTTATTCTGAGGATCTTTGTATTGATCTGCTGGGCGGATGAAAGGAATTCGGAAATATCGCTGTTGCCGGTTCATTTCGATCTCTTGCTGCTGTCTAACTGACAACTGACTTGCTGGATTCTGCTGAGCTGTAAGGAATAATTATAGTTTAAAATTTGTAGCCAAGATCAAAACCAATCTTCATTACCATCACCATTTTTAAAAAGTCTGTGCAGAAAGTAGGACAAGGTTGAAAATACTTTCAGTAAAGACAAAATAGTGAAAGAAGATCTTGCATTGTCCACAACATTTTTTGAAATAACATGAATTTCGTTTCAGCCATGGAAACAAATGTTCAGACCATGGATCCCAGCTGAGGAAGCTATTCAATGAAGTTACAGTAACTTCTGTATTGGGCAAAAGAAGAAAGAACACTCCAAATTATTAAAAGTACACTATAATCCCAGTGGCAAAGGTCCAATGAATATGTTTTTACAATGTTTGAAGCATAAGCCACTCAGAATCATTGACTCAGATGGATGACTATGGAAATTGAATGAATAAATGAATGAATGAATATCTATGTAACAGTGCTGGAATATAATTCTTAAAGCATTTTTTTTGGCAAAGAAAATTGCCTCCCAACCTGGGAGAAAAGTAAAGTGAAAGGATGTGAAAAAATAATAAGGTATCATTATAGATGGAGAAAAAAGAACCACTTGAGTCATTTGCAGACTGTTAAGATGTTTAATTTAATAGCTGGAACAATAAAGTGTGTGATGGTCCAGAAAACACAATTGTAGTTGATTGGTTGGAGAGTGCTGGTTCCAGTATGAGGTAATCTATGTTATGATTGGTTGCTGTGAATGTAAAGTAAGAGTTTCCCTTTTCCCCTGCCCTTTTCTTCTGTATGTTCCGGAATTTATTTGACGATTTATCTCTTGATATTAGTATGTGCCTGACTAACTTGTCTGCTGTAAATATAAATATTAAATATATTTATTCATATAAAACTACAAGTTCATGTCAGCATCTCTGACTTCATTTGTACACCTGCTGCGCAATTTCCTGACACAGACTCACATTAAAAACAGAAAGAAAGGGAATTTTCTGACTTTTCAGGTTTCAAGTAGGAGATTTCAAATGCAAGGTTGTTGTGGACAATTGCAGAGAAAGCAGTTCAGTTATTCACTGAACACTTTTCTTTCTATTCCAGTTTATGGAAGGAATTAACAATTAACAATTTTAACTACAAGTTAAATAATTATAAATAATAAATCTGGTTTTAGTTGAATAAAGAGGGATGAAGCTACAGTCACATCAAATGTGTTTATTTGCCCTCATTTCTAAATAAGCTGCTGATTACTGGAACAGAAAAAAAATGTTCAAAATATTGTATTTATACATACAGAAATAGCAATTGTTTATCCTAATATAAAAGGCAATATCTGTTAAAATATTTCTCATCGTTAAAATCAGTGGACATTAAAGCAGCTCATCCATGAAAAGAAAATGGGTAAAAAAAGACCTTTTTCATATTAACCAGCCTTCAATCATAATTATGTATCATTTGACTTGACAAACATAAGAAAAAGCCCACATATTTTTATTTGTTTAAAAAAATGTTTTTAAAAAATGAAATCAGGTTTCAATTGATGAATCAATTTGGCAGGCAATTCATTATTTTCAATACAGCCTCTTGCTCCATTTTGCATCTAATGGAAACTGGCTACCCACCGCCTGAATTAATATATAGGACGGTGTCCATCTTGAGCTCTTTGCTTGGTATGTAGAGGTCTTTTTTCCTCTTTCTCATGCACAGCTGCCCTCACCCAAAAGATAATCAACATAGTGAAAAAAAGCGCTTTCCTCTTAACAAAGGCAATTATTTTCTCTCCCTAAAATAAGTTCCTAAGTGTTAGGTTTTGTCCCAAATGTTAGTTTATTAGTACCAATTTCAATGTTTTGCTACAAGGGGAAAATATTTTCTCTTGGCAAAAGAAAGGAATTAAAATTAAACCAGTATACACATTTTTATTGAAATAAATTATTCGTTTCTGTAAATAATGCCAAAATTCTTAAAAGAGCATGAATATTCCTTCTGTCCAATGTCTTCACCAACAATTATTTAATTATATTTAAAATGGACCATATGAATGCTTCTAAAGAACAAATATAACTATAGCAAAACACAATTATGTTAGTAAAATTAGTTCTATTTCCCCCTTTTTTTCTAATTAGATGAAATAACCCCCACACACTTACTTGAGTTGTTCAAAAATGGTGCAAAATCTGAAAACAAAATTTAATACTGAGCATGCGAGAGAAAATGAGTCCACTGATCAATGGGGAAAACTTCCTTTTCGGGTGTCCAATAAATTGTGTCTTGATGGCCATGATCAGCCATCCCTTGGAATGGCTTCAACATAAGAAACCAATGGAAGAGGACAAGAGCAATGTTTTTAGCTAAATGTATGCAAAGCACAAAAAGAGTTTTGCAAATAGGGCTTCAATTATTTTTTTTTAAAGCAAAGAGTTTTTGCCAATATCAAATATGGAGGGGCATAATAATTCCATCATTTACATACAATGCTATCATAAATTGCAACCTAAAACACGTAATGCCATCTAGGAAAAACTACAAAGGAAGACAATAGCTTTAATAACTTAACTTCTGGCTGCCTAAGGTGGTCTCTTGTTATCTCAAGGGCTATTAGATACAATGACTATATATCACATCCATTATAGAATCTATATACCTTGAAATAATAGTTCTTAAGAAACATAAGGGAAAGTGTGTTATTTGCTCCTGTCCTGCTTGCAGATTTCCTACAGGTCTGTAAGTGGGGATAGAATGCTGGATCAGATCAGCCTTGGATTTTTCTGACAGGGCTCTTATAGATGGGTAAAAACAGCCAAGATCCATTCCTCAGAATCTATGCTATATCCTGGTTCCCATTCTCCCAATATTCAGTCTCAGAATCTGAGCAATCTGGTCTAGCCGCTTGAGATAATTCTCTGCATCCCAAAATCTCACTTTATCTCAGCAACATGTACAACAAAGGTCAAGCCATTTCTTAGGAAAAGTCCATTTGGCTATCTCGTGTACTATCTGATACAAGCCACGTGGTTCCTTAATTTGGTTTTCTGAAATAGCACAGCTTCTTCCTCTTTAAAAAACATGGAACAATCTGAGTTAGACACACCACAGCAAACACTCTTCTATTTGAAGATCATGCTCTGTACCACCTGGGGTCAACTATGATTATGGATGCCACTGTGTCCACAAACCTTTTCCATGGTTCCTGCCAAGCGCTGTGGCCCAAGTGATTTTTATTTAAACTATTGTGATAAGAAGAAATTAAAAATCACCTGGCTTGTAGCAAAACAAAGCTACAAACATCTGGATGGTGCTTAGTTAAGTACCAATTACTACTAAATTAGCAATATACTACTATACTTCTTTCTAAATGGCTTAGGCCCGGGGTACTTGCAGGACCACCTTCTGCCAAAAGCATCCTCCCATCGTCCTGTGCGTTCCCACAGTTGGCCTCCTCAGGGTGCTGTCGGCCAGACAATGTCGACTGGCGTCCCCCAGTGGGAGGGCATTCTCTGTGGGCGCACCAACCCTCTGGAACGAATTGCCCATTGAGCTCCGGACCACTCCTGACCTTCGCTCCTTCTGCCACGACCTGAAGACATGGTTGTTCCACCAAATGGGCTAGTGCTGATGTTGGTTTTAAATTGTTTTTATGTGTTTTATACTTATATATGTTTTATTCTCTTGCTTTTATTGTTATCTTTTAATTGTTCATTGTTTGTCTTTTATCTTTGTGAGCCGCCCTGGGTCCTTCGGGAGAAGGGTGGCATACAAGTGTAATAATAAAATAAAATAAAATAAAATAAAATAAAATAAAATAAAATAAAATAAAATAAAATAAAATAAAATAAA
>JANHFM010000849.1:97214-119637 GCA_032468115.1 Grayia smithii
AAGGAAGGAAGGAAGGAAGGAAGGAAGGAAGGAAGGAAGGAAGGAAGGAAGGAAGGAAGGAAGGAAGGAAGGGTTTGCAACTTGGTGCTAATAAAAAGGCACAGATTATTAGCAGAGAGATTTTTGACAAATAGATAAAATGCCCACCAGAAGGTTCACCAGTTTTTGCTTTTAGCAAATGGATATTTTGTCTTTGGATACTTGTTATCACAGCTATTTTGTTAGGGCCCACAAGTTCCTTTTAAGGATTCAAAAATGCCACTTTCATGAAATGTTTGGGAGGAAAAGCACACATCAGGAGTTGCATTATTATTCAGTTCTAAGGCAGATTTTCATGAAGTGGATTTTGGATGCTCTGTAAAAAGAAGTAAAAACATATATTTTGTTTTAATTACTGAATACTTTCAGTGGTAGGAAGCGTAAAAGCACCCCAAAACTTACTCCAAACTGAATTAGAAGACTTTAAAATAACAAATGTGGTTCAAAGTAAGCAAGGGCAAATGAGTCATATCTGTTGTAAAAATTCAAATTTTATATATGTATCAATGGGTCTGAATTGGTAGTGACTCATCAGGAAATGGATCCTGAGAATCAGTTTGGGTAGATGAATCATATTCTTAAAATAGAACTGAACATATATTGACTGCTAATATAGTAATGATTTTGTATAATATAACTACACTTGGAATACCATGACAACTCTGCATACGGGCAGTCCTCGACTTACAACTATTCATTTAGTGAACTTTTGAAGTTACAACACTGAAAAAAATGACTTATGACTATTTTTCACACTTACAACCTTGTAGTAACCCCATGGTCATGTGATTAAAATTTAGATGCTTGGCAAACAGCATGTATTTATGACAGTTGCAGTGTCCCAGAGTCATGTAATTATCTTTTGCAACCCTCTGACAAGCAAAGTCAATGGGAAGGGGCGTTGGTCTTACCTGATATACTCCTTCTTGGAATGGGTTAGCTCTGCTCTTCTGCTCGGAGACTGAGTCAATCAATCTTTTGGTCACACCTCCTTTGCCTGCGTATGCCCAGTTTTGATGAAGGCATCATGTTTGACTTGATACATTTTCAGTGCTGAATCTGGCCACTCCTGGACTTTGGAAGAGATGGTTGCCAGGGTGGGGTTGGATTCTCTCTCAGCACACCAAGAAGAAGTGTATCAAATAAGACAACACCCCTTCTCCAGTGTGCTGAGCAGAGAATCCAAGGAATGGGACATACCAAAGCCAGCTGTCCTAAGGGTGGGAAGCAGTCTGGTCCCGAGTCCCCAAGGCTATATGCACCTTCTGGAGCACCTGTCTGCCGAATGCCGCTTCAGCTGAAGCAAAGGTGTCCAGTTTGTAGTGTCTTATGAATGGGGATGGAGAACACCATGTCGTTGCCCTACAGATGTCCTTGATAGAGGCCTGTGTCGTCCATGCAGCCATCGTGGCCGTGCTTCTGGTGGAATGGGCTGCCACTTGCCTAGGTACTGGGAGAGCCTGAAGCTCGTAGGCTTTGGCGATACATGCTCATATCCACCAGCCTATGGTCGATGGTATCCCCTTGTTACCCAGCGTGGAGGGCTGAAAAGATACTAACAGGGATTCTGTCTTTCTAAGAGAGGCTGTCCTCTACATGTAAGTGCAAAGGGCCCTCCTAACGTCCAAGGTGTGCCCTTTCTTCTCAAGGGAGTGGGTCGGTCCCGGACAGAAGTCTGGCAAGATTATTTCCTGTGCCCTGTAGAACAAGGAATTCACCTTGGAAAGGAAGGAAGGGTCCAATTACAAAATCACACTGTTTGGATGAAATATGCAAAGTTCCTCCCTTATAGAGAGGGCCGCCAGTTCCGATATTCGTCTGGCCAAGGTGATGGCCATGAGGGAGCTTACCTTGAAAGTGAGGAAGCGTAAACTGGCTGATCGTAATGGCTCAAAAGGCGCCAAGGTGAGAGCTTGCAGTACTTTAGGCAGGTCCCACGTGGGGTACCTGTGTACTACAGGAGGCTTTAGGTTAGCTACACCTCTAATGAAACTGTGCACAATTGGGTGTTGAGCGAGGGACTCCAGATCCCGGCAAGATAACAACAAGGCCAAAGCTGCTACTTGCCTGCGTAAGGTATTAGGGGACAGGCCCATGTCTAGCCCCTCCTGAAGGAATTCCAGAATCTGGGCCACTGAAACAGAGGTGGGATCAATGCAAGACTTGGAGCACCAGTCACAAAAAGTCCTCCAAGTTGATTCTGTTAGTTGAAGGCCTCCTAGAGGACTGGATCGTCTGTATGGCTTTGTTGGAGAGGTTACTTTGCCTCAGGATTCTCCGCTCAAATGCCAAAGTCAGTTGGCGCCATTGTGGATCTGGATGAACTAAGGCCCCCTGACTGAGGGAGATTCTGTCCTGGGGAATCCTCCATGGTCTGGATACCGACAGACTGACCAGCTCTGTGTACCACGGATGTCTGGGCCAGTGGGGAGCCAGGAGTAGGACCTCTGCCCTCTCTGCTAGCACCCTCCTGATTACCCCTGGAATGAGGGGGAGAGGAGGAAAGGCATATAGTAGCCCTTGGGGCCATGGACTGCAGAGCGCATTGACCCCCTCTGCCTCCGGTGTTTCAAACCCGATGTAAAATCTGGGTAACTGGGTATTTAATGGTCCAGGATCGGAGGACCGAACCTTTCTGACAGCTTCCTGAATAGTTCTGGGTGTGGGCGCCACTCTGAGTGGTCGAGCATGGTTCTGCTGAGCCTGTACATTTGATATCCCCGAGATGTGTACCACTCTGATGGAGAGAAGATGTCTCTGCCCAGAGGCCCAGTTGTTCAGGTACTTGCATGAGAAATCTGGAGTAGGTGCCCCCTTGGTGGTTGATATGGGGCTTGGTGGCCACAATGTCCATCAGGATGAGCACATGGTGTCCAGAGATCATGTCCTGGAACCGACTGAGGGCCAAGTGGGCTGCCTTGAGCTCCAGCCAGTTGATGTTGTTCCTCAGGTCTGCCTGGGACCACTGCCCTTGCACCATCTGGGATTGGAAGTGGGCACCCCAGCCAAAAAGACTGGCATCTGTGGTGATAGTCATATGGCTGGATTCCTTGAAAACACACCCCTTGGTTATGGCCTGGGACATCCATCACTGGAAGGACTGAAGTACATTTGGTGGAATCTGAACCCTGGTATTTGAGTTGCTCCTGCCGGACATTTGTTAGGGCAGGAGGAACCACTGTAAGATTCTGGCATGTAGGCGTGCCCAAGGAACGATTGCTATGCAGGATACCATTTTGCTCAGGAATTGCAAGAGGAGGGCCAGGGACACTGTTCGGTCTGCCTGGATATGACTCTCTAAGTTCTTTATACTGACCTGACGCTCCTTGGATAGGAAGACCTTGCATGACCTGGTATCTATGACTGCCCCCAGGTGTAGCAGCCAAGTGGCTCTTGTTCAAAATTGACAGAGAATCAGTGATCCTGGAGAACCCGGATTGTGACTCGAAAGTCCTCTGTCACCCGGAGATGAGAGGAGGACATTATCAGTATATCGTCCAGGTAATGCGCACTGGAATTGCCCTGAGATGTGCCACCAGCAACTTGGTTAAAGTCCTGGGCACTGAGGATAGCCTCAATGGTAGGGCCTTGTACTGATAAAGTTGGCCCGCATAATGAAACCGTAGGAACCTCTATCAGATTTATGGATGTTAGGAAGTCGCCCTCTCAAATGCTCTCCAGGATTGACTGGAGGGACTGCATCTTGAATCTCCAGTAAATTAGATATCTGTTCAATCTTTTCAGGTCCAGAATTGCTCTTCACCTCCCCTCCCCCGAGGTCTTTGGAACTACAAAAAGGATGGAGTAGAACCCCTGTCCTTGTTGGTCCTTTGGAACCAGTTGAATGGCTTGGACGTCCAACAAGTGTTGGACTGCTACCTCCATGAGGCTTCTTTTTGCTTGTCCCTTGATATGGGGCAACGTATGAAAAAACTCAGGAGTGTGGAGACCTAGTGAGGTGAGAGTGAGACCTAGTCTCACTGTATTCAGGACCCAGGTATCCGTCATGCTTGGTTCCCATTGATTGGTGAATAGGCTTAAACAGCCACCAATGGGAGGGTTGGATCTGCTGTTACTTGGTGTGGTGAAAGGGACAACTGCCTGTGCCACGAAATGGTCGCCTGCCTTGGAAATATTGTCTATTTCTGTCTATGAATCCAGATCTATTTGGTTGTCACGTTTGTCTGTGGGCATACATCCTCTGGGGTTTAGGAGTGTCAAACCCCATGCCTGTGGGCCAAAAGGAAGGCCCACAGAAATAAAGTGAGGTGCGGCGGTCATCTCGTCTGTATAGAAAAGGCAGGACCTTTTTCCTGTCCTTAAGACTCCACTAGAATGGGCTCTAGAGCCTCTCCAAACAGTTTGCTATCCTTGAAGGGAGCAGAGGCTAGCTTCCACTTATACTTCATGTCCACCTGCCAATGGCGAAGCCATAGTAAGCGACAGGCCACCACTGAAGAAGCAATGGCCCTGGAAGCAAATTTGGCAGCATTCAAGGTGGTATCCGCTGAGAATTCCGTAGCCTCTACCAGTTTGTTAATGTCCTGGTGGAAGCAGGGGTCACCAGGGGGAGCCTTCACTTGCATTTGGCAGAGCCAGAGCAGTGAAGCCCTGTTGAAGAATGAGGTGTCTGTAGCTGCTTCGACTGCCCAGGCAGCCGCCTGATGTACCTTGCGGAGGGTCAGTTCCACCTTCTTATCCACTGTCTTCAGAGTATCCTCTGTTAGAGGAGTATCCTCTGTTAACAGAGTATCCTCTGTTAGACACATGGTGGAGGATATAAAGGCCACCACAGGGCCATCTATAGTTGGTGGTTGCAGTGTCTCAAAGAAGTCCGAGGCCACATTATAAAATCTCTTATCCTTTCCGCTTGGGGGAGGATATACCCCCGGTTGGGCCCATTGTCTTAGGATCACGTCCTGGAATAGTTTAGGTGATGGAATTTCCTTGCTCTCCATGGTTGGCTCTATGAACAGCAAGTTACTCGGGACCTCTAGTCTAATGCTGATTCCGTTGTAGCTGGGTCAGCTCCCAGGTGCGTTGTGGTTTTAGCCTTAAATAATAAGGATTTAAAGAGCACTGGGTGAAAGAGCCCTGCGAAGGCCGGGGGGTCTGGAGTCATTCCCTCATCCTCAGAAAGTTCCATGTTTTCTGGGTCCTGAGAGCGATACTCCACTCTGCATGGAAGAAGGGGGGTGAGTGAGACCTTTGGAAAGTCACCAGCTCTAATGCTGAGAAGCCATATATTGGTCTTGATGTAGGGGAGATTCAGGTTCAACAGGAGCAGCCTGACATCCCTGCTGTAGGCCTGCAGCGATGCCCTGTGCTATGGCTTCTGAAATCATGATTTTCATCTGGTCAACAATTTCAGGCCCTTGACTCTCCTGGGTAAAGGTGGCTTCTGATGCAGCTTTCATCCTCTTTGGAGGTGGATCAGCAAAAATCTCATTGCCTTCTGATGAAAAGGATAGCTGAGGAAATTGCTCTCTGGCACATCTGGTGACCCAACCTGAGAGTACAGTGGAATCTGTTGTTTTACATTGATTGACCAGCTTAACTGCTGGGCTGATAAAACATGGGAAAATTCAACCACTTCCTCTCTAGGAGGACTTTCCCTCCTCCTTTGCTCTGCTTCCCTCAGCCATGGTGATTCTTTTGTCTTCTGGCATCCTTTTCCTCCACTTTTGAAGCTCTTTGGGAGGAGAGGCTTTTGCCTTTAATTTGGCTGCTGCTCTTTTAGTGGCCAATTTCGGTCCCGTGGAGCTTTTCGGATGGCTCTGGGCCTGCAATCCCTGGTCTTTCTCACTCATCCCTGGCATTCCCGGGGTCATGGGGTCCGACATGTTATCTTTCTACCCCTCCGAACAATGGCAGGCTTGTTCCTAAGTGGAACCTTGCTGCTGTGGCTTTTCCCACCTAGCTGCTTCGGAATATGCACCAGGCTTCAGCTGGGCAGTGACTCCAGCCCTCTCCAATGCCTTGGGGCCTGGGTAAGGACCTCAGCTCTATTCTGGAGCCGGAACAACGCCAGCTATGCCGGATGGAATGGGGAGCCAGCCGGGATGAAGATGGCTGTGCTGGTGGACTGAGGAAGCCAATTGTGATGAGGGCGGCTATGCTGGACAGACCGGGGGAGCCAGCTAATGGATGGGCGAGGTGGCTTTGCTGGAAGAGTAGGCAGCCAGTCATGACGAGGGTGGCTATGCCGAACAGACAGGGGAACCAGCCGATTGTAAAGAATGAGGCGGCTATGCTGGACAGTCTGGGGGAGCCAGCCTAGCCATTCGCTGTCTGCAAAGGCTTACATAGAGCTGGGACCTTACTGTAGGTTTCCAGAATCCAAGGAATAACTCTGTTCTTTGTTCTAAGAGCACTTTTCTGCATGTCTCCTCTGAGCAAAGACTGAATCGAAACTGGGCATGTGCAGGCAAAGGAGGTATGACCAAAAGATTGATTGACTCAATCTCCGAGCAGAAGAACAGAGTTAACCCATTCCTTGGATTCTTTGCTCAGTACACTGGAGAAAGCCAGATTCACTTAACAACTGTGTTACTAACATAAGATCTGAAGTGATTTACTTAATAACTATGTCAAGAAAGGCTGTAAAATGGGGCAAAACTCACTTAACAACTGTCTTGGTCAGAAACAGAAATTTTAAGCTCAATTATGATTGTAAGTCAAGGACTATCTGTTTTGGAATTTGATTATAAAATACAAAAAAAATCACTTGGGAAGAATACACTTATTTTTATCCTGCCTTTATTATTTTTATGAATAATTGAAGGCAGTGAAGGTATCTAATAATCCTTCTTCCTTGCATTTTCCCCACAACAACAACCCTGTGAGGTGGTTGGGATGAGAGTGTCTGCCTCAAAGTCATCCAGCCACCTTTCAGACCTAAGACAGGACTAGAACTCACAGTCTCCTGTTTTCTATGCCTTAACCAGTAGATCAAATATAATTATATATTATATAAAGAAATTATATATAAAAAAATTATAAAAGAAAGAAAAAAGATACAAATTGCTTCACTGCAGTTTTAAGTAATTATATTTTAACCTCTCTCCCCTTTCTATGATCTTTCCTGTTTAATCAACAAAGATATAAATCACAAGTCATTTCTTTTTATTTTTAAGCAAAACGTCCACAAGGAGTTTACAGTCAATAAATATAGATGTTATCTTTAGTTAGTTTAACCAATTTAGCAAGATACATTAATTTCATCCAATTGTTCCTCCATAGTGGGTTGTATTGAATCTTTCAATTTTTGTCCATATAGTAATCTCTTTGCAGTAATCATATTTAGTATTAAAATAATCTTCCATTACTTTTATCTCTGTATCTAATAATCCTAAAAAGAATAGTTCTGCTTTCAACTGAATATTAACCTTTAAGATTCTCTGTATCTATATAGGCATTTGAATAAAAACTTTAGCTTTTTTACATGTCCACCAAGCATGATAGAATATTCCTTCATGTTGCTCCTAATAAAGATTCTGAAGTGCCTGTATCCATTCTAGATAATTTCTCTGGCATCATGTACCAACAATGCATTTTATAAAAATTATCTTTCAAATCATCATGTAATGTATATTTCAGCACTTTTAACCACATATTTTCCCACTGATCAAAGGTACCTCTTGTACTTCCTTGCTGGGTCCCACACCCTTAGACTTTCTACCCCATCACAGCTTGTTCTACTTACTCCTTCTGAAGATTGCCTTTCCAAAAGAATGTGTAGTAGATGCCATAGTCTTCCTGCATAGGCTACCTTGCAATATTCTGGATGTGGGAGTCATTTACATCTACATGATCTCTCAGAAGAGTGTGATTTTCCAAAACTGAGAGATTGCAAGAATGGTGGTCACTTCCAGAATGGCACAAGGTGGCCTCTGTAAAAGGCCACATGTTGATCAGCTGGCACTCTTTTGTAAAGGCGATTCCTGAAGATTGCTTTTCTGAAAGATTATTGGTCAAGGTAGCTGTCCTATACAGAAGCCAATTTGTGTCATCCTGAACTGGGCAGCATTTTGAGGGTGGTTGAAATTCTCAGTTCGTGAGAAGTTTCCAAAATGGTACCTTCTAGGATGGTACAAGGCATGGTACATCGGTTGATTCTCTTTTGAAAGGTGATCTTTGGAAGAGGCAAGTGGAGCAAAACATGGTAAGTGTAAATAGGAAAACCTTTGACACCTATATTTTTCTGCTATTCGTTACTCTCTTGATTTAATTTTAAATTCCCCTTGATGATTTTCCAATAATTTCCAGTACATTAACCAACTTGTCTTTGCCTGCTGTTTTTCTTCTAAGATATGATTCTTAATACCTACAATGGATTTTCAGGCACAACCTGGGTTTATATCTATTCCACATTTTATTCTCAACAGAGCACATATAATAAAATGATTAACACTGCCTAGTTTCTAATGATGGTGAAACAAAAGTTGCTGTCTTCAAAAAGTGAGAAGAGGATGTTTAGGAGAAGGGATGTTGGTCTTACCAACTGAATATTTGGTAATTTTGGTAATTACTTTTTGTTACCTTCTTGTTGGGTGGAGACAGCAGCCAGGAATGGTTGCACTCTTCTGTTCAGTTGAAGGACTGAGTCTGTCAGAATTGTTAAGTCCCACCCTTGTTGCTAGGGGCTTCCAGCTTTTGGCGACAAAGAAACAGACTCAACGTGTCAGGAGAAAAAGGAGTTAGCAATGAAGACCAGACTGATTAAGGCTGGCTGCTGTCTCCACCCAACAAGAAAATGTGTCTCAGGTAAGACCAACACCCCTTCTCCATAGTGGTGGAGACAGCAGTCAGGAATGGGAAATACCAAAGCTGACTGTCCCTAACTACGGGCGGCCCTAGTTTAGTCAGAAGACTCCCCTCCAGTATGAACCCGCTGCAAGACCTGCAGCCAAATGTCGCCTCAGCAGAGACAAATTTATCTAATTTATAGTGTTTAATAAAAGGCAAAGGGGAAGTCCAAGTAGCCGCCCTGCAGATCTCCGTCAGAGACACCTGCGTGGTCCACGCTGCTGACCATGGTCGCACTGCGGATTGAACATGACAGGGCATAAATTAGAGCCTGGATCATCGCCCTGCCCTCCCTCATAACTCCGAGGCAGGTTTTTTTTAATATTATCACCAACTCCTTGTCTGATAGAGGTCGGCGAATCTTGGTTTCTCCATTGCATGCAAGAATAAGTAAAACAAAACCCGAAGTACATGCTAATAACTTTATTTATATACAAAAACAAAAAACAATACTAACTAACTAACTACCTACATCATGGCAGCTACTCACAGCTCACATCACACAGAAAAAAAGTAGGAGAACAAAGACAGGAAAGATAGAAAGCAAAACAAAGATTGTCCTTCCGGACTTGTGCATAAAGCATAATACCAGGTATGCAACCAAAATATAGCCGGGTCATGTGATAATCATTATGGTTACAAAGATAAGTGTCCTACAAACATCAAAACTGTATTGGAGCATGGCTGGCAGCAAAAATAACGCAGTGACAAATTTGACACTGCATCCCAGTTTTTAAAAAAGAGAGAACAGAATAATTCTCCCTAGAGCAAAATAATAGCAAAACTTTATGAAAAAGTAATTCCTATTCATGCAATTCATAAATATAATAGTGAATTAGAAAGCAAATGGATACTAAAGTAGTACACTGATTGACTTGATTAGAATGTAATTTTTTATATGAATTAAATGAATTAAATGGAATTTATAAATTCTGTCTTTTAATTTATCTTATAGTTATTGCATTTGATGATTAAACTGATTTTTTTCTGGCAATCTGTTACACCCACCTAGTTAAGTATTCTGACATTTCTTTGGCCATTTGTTCCCTATAAAAACATGAGGAATGTACAGTATGTTAGGGAGTTAGGATACAAGATTTAATGCATTATTTGTACAATATTAACTGATAACATAGTATAATAAGTACTCTGAATTAACCAGTTCTTTCTATGTATAACTTTTCAGGTATGCAATATTTAAATCACAAGCATTTGCACCTACATATAATTGATCTGATAGACTGATACTCAAATGGAGTGTATTGATTGCATGCTCAAATTGTGATTAATTAGGAAAAATTAAAGTGAATTATTTTGCAAATTGCTTTTAAAGTGAACATTACAATAATTTTACCCTCCCGCTGTCAATTGTTATAGAATTTCCCTAAAGGGAATAATGTTTTCATACGCGGTCATTTGACACCTTGTTCCATTGAGTCTGCAAACAGAACATATTTAGGTTAGTCTGAAGTTCTAAATTGGGCACTGATGTGCAACATTACAAGATCATCCTGGACACAAAACAATGTTCTTATAAGATCACCAGGAATCTGGTTTCAACAAGTGGTGTTAAACATTCATTTAGGTTGTTAAATGATAGATGCATTGACTTTTCTTTTCTCTCACCACCATTACAGGTCTACAATCATCCCATAAGGTACTTCACACTGTAAGAAGGGAATCGGCTTGAAGCTTCATTATAAACATCACAGAATAGAGGCACTGGAACCCACCTCCTTTCAACCCCAAGCTATAGCTTCCATCAAACAAAACTCAGTGATGGGAAAATTGTACTCAAACTCATACCCAACCAAAAAATAAATACCCAGATAAATGTATCTGCTTAAAAATAAGCTGCTTCCTATGCCAAGTGTTTAGGAGAACATCTAAAAACTAAGAAAGAATGCATGTGGTCAAATGGTTTATTCCAGGCAGGCAGGCAGGGAGAGGGGGAAGGGGGGAGGAAGGAAAAACTTTCCCTGATCAAAAATGCTGTCTCATTTTTGATATGACACTGATCTGTCTTTTAGGATTGCAAGCATAACAATAAGTAAGTAAGGCAGTCTAAATGTTAGGTAGGTTTCCACATTACACTAACAAAGAAGGTGCTCTGTTTGGATTTGATACACATGTTGGGTGAATCCAGCCAAACATGATTTAATACAATAAACAAACTTTTTATGAACTTGATGTATGAGTCCCAGTATTAATTCTTCTTGAAGAGCAATGTATGAGGAACTAAAATGGAATTAATCCACACTAATATGGGACAGGAAAATTTTCAAATGGCAAATCCTTTCATTGTAGCCTTTATTGCTTGTAGCACAATATCAAAGGACACTATTTGATCAAGGGTATCCAAACTTGGCAACTATGAGACTTGTGGACTTCAACTCCCAGAATTCTCAGAAAGTTGCTGAGTTTCAAGATCCTTGGTTTAGACTGAACTGGGATGGAGATGCATAACAAAATTCCTAAAAGAATTTTTACTTTTTTCCTCTTTCCACAAAATTCAGAAACTGCTCTCTGAACTATATTCTCAAATCTTTGACAGAAGATAGGTAGTACGGATGCCTAACTAACATCTGTTATAGCAGCTTCCCCATATTGGCAACCCTCCAGATATTCTGGAAGTCAAATCACAATATTCAGAATTGCTTACAGCAACAGCTAAAAGCTATCCTTGCTGGGAATCTGAGGAACTGCAACCCCAACATAATCGGCTGGCAGAAAGTTGAGGAAAGCTGTGGTACAGAGTAGTGTCTAGATTATGAGAGTTCAAATACAGGAAGATATGCAGCATCATGTTACCTTAATTTAATGACTGTTCTCGTTATCGTCATCATTATTATACAACTTATTATACAACTGCCTTTTCCAGAAGCAGCACCGATAAAGTACAATACCTGCGCAAGCTTGGGTCCAGCTGAGCCTCATCGTTGATGAGCTCAGATTCGCTTTGGGCAATTCGCAAAGCCAGCTCGTGATCTCTGCGCTCTTGTTCGAGAATGGCTTGCTGCTGACTCGCTTCTTCGCGTTCTCTGGCCAGCTGAGCCTCAACTTCAGCCTGCAGAGCCATGAAAAAGATAACTTAACCAAAATACCTATTTTTCCATTGATACAACAGAAGGAATGTCTAGCTAGATCCAATACAGCATGCTAGAAGCCATGCCAGCTAGGATTTTTAGAACTAGTACTGTGAGAACATCTTAAGAAATACCAGTTGGTGGTTTGCAATTACAATTGAGCCCAATTATGTGCAAATGGTTACTGCTATTCAGTTATAATTCATTACAACCAATAAATGAAACAAACTAATGTTCAAACAATCTTAAAAGGTAAAGTCTCCCTCAGGTTAATTTTAACTCCTTCATGAAAAAGGAAAAAAAAACTTCTCCATGAAAATAATCTGCCATTGTCTTCTGTTTTTTCTTTTCTTTTGTATTGTAGTCTTGCATTCCCTGCAGTTCCTTGGCTGTTTCCTCTCTGAATATTAAGTACTAAATTTCCCAATCTCAAACAAGTTGGCCAGGCACTGAGACCTCTTTAAATAGGAGCCTCTTAATTTACCCTAAACTAATCTAATTTAAAAGTTATAAAACTATAAGGAGTCCAGTCTGACTGATACTTAAAATTGCACTACAAACTATAAATTAGACTAGCTGTATCAGAAACATTCAAATTCGGGAGGGCAGAGGCATGGACGGAGAAGAAATTATTCTGTACAGGTAGTCCTCAACCTACAAAAGCTTCATTTAGTGACCATTCAAAGTTAAGAACAGCATTGAAAAAAGAGACTTATGACCATTTTTCACACTTACGACTATTGCTGCGTCCCCATGGTCACATGATCAAAATTCAGATGCTTGGCAACTGACTCTTACTTATAAGTTGCTTTGTTGCAAGGTTATGTGATCCCCTTTTATGACCTTCTGATCAGTAAATTCAATGGGGAATCCAAATTCACTTAACAACGTAATTTAACAAATGCAATGATTCTCTTAACAACTGTGGCAAGAAAAGTCATAAAATGGGGCAAAGTCACTTAACAACATAAATTTTGGGCTCAATTGTGGTCGTAACTCAAGAACTACCTGTATCATTTCATAAGATATGAGATGGTCAATATCTCAAAATATTTTAATTTATCTTAAGCTGTAGCTTTTATTAATACTGTATTTTTGATTATATTTGTTATTCTGATTATTGCTACTGTTATTTATTTAGCTAAATAAATAAATCTCTTGGCTCAAGATTTTTTAATGTTTTCCTGTATATTGGTCCACCTCTGGAAAGCTGCTGAAAAGTAATACCGTTGTTAGCTAAATATTTTTTTGGAATGGTAAGTGGACTTAGCTCACTACTTTTGATAATAATTAAAACCCCTAAGTCCAGTGAGGTAGATAAATAAGTAGAGCTATAGATGAGAGAATTAAATCCTTTAATGCTGCAGTTCTTAAAGCCATACTCAGAAAATTGATTTTAATAAAGCAGATTAAAATTTACTCTTAATAAGAAGGAAGAGAAGTGAACTCTTAAAGCAGGAATGAATTAGAACTGCATATTGAAAACCAAAATAATGCCTTTGTTTAAAAAAATTCAAAACACTTGTGAATTTAGTTGTTAAGAATGACTGATTTATCAATTATCAGAAACAGGACAGTCATTTGTCCGGAATGGTATAGAGCAGGGGTGTCAAACTCGATTTCATTGAGGGCCGCCTCAGGGTTGTGTTTGACCTCAGGGGGCCTAGTGGGCGTGGCCATGATGGGCATGGCCAGCTCAGCATCACTCATGTCAGGGGGACCTGTGGTGACCTGGCCGTCGCTGGGGGGAATCCACTTTTGCTAGTAGTTTGTTTTGCTAGCACTTTGCCAGCGAAAATGGAACTGGGGTCCTGCACCACCACCACCACCCGGACTCCACTTTTGGATGTGACAGCCTCCTGCAGCCCTCTGCTAACGTAAAGGGAAACTGTGTCCAGCCCTCCCGAGCTCTGTTTTTGCTGGCAGAGGCACTGCAAGTCAGTCCTTTGCCATTTCCAGGGCAGCCTCATGGGCTAGATCTAAGCATTCTATGGGCCAGATCCAGGCCCCGGGACTTGAGTTTGACACCCATGGTATAGACTCCTATTTGAGCAGGGAGTTGAACAAGACTTTCAAGGTCCCTTCCAACTATGATAGCTTCTGATCATGATAGTGACAAAAGTGCATGATATACTCCCAGTCTATATAATGAATCAAGGAAGAAGTACCATGAGATCTGAAGGGAGCTTGGGCAACAGAATCTGTTGGGCTAACTCTCCTGTAGCCAATTCCCCTTCTGATTATCGTAGCTGCTTTTACAGTTGGCAACGGTGGCCAGAACAGCAACTTTCTTTTTGTTATTGTTGATTGGACTGTAAAAATATTGTCCTGGCAGACTAACCAATATTGCTGAAGCCATAACAGGAATAGGTTCTAAGCAATAGGCAGCTGAACCAATCAGGTGCTGCCACTGGGCAAAGGGACGATCCTAACACAACTCTGATGTTACACTGGGCACACACCCAACCATCTTCTACTTTAAAATTATCCCACATTGTCAACACATGCTCAAGGAATATGATTATGCTGACTGTGGCATTACCTCAGGGCCATCTCAGACACTTAGCCTGACAAATATGCTTTGTGGTCTAGTTCCACAATGGCAGCATACAGGAATTGTTTTTATTGTATCGAAAGACAGATTCATTCTAAGATGATATATTTAATTGGCTTAAGTGATAAAATTGTAGAGAATATTGTAGCATTCTACAAGCTTCTACTTCTAATACAAGAACTTTGTACATCTTATGGAAATTATGAAACTGACAGCTTAAGACTCAAGTAATCGTATGTCAGTGCATTAATGCTGATAGAGTCTGGAAATTTCACTTGAACTTGCTTTTTCGAAGAGAAAATCCACAAAGTTATTCCCCTATCCTAGCAGACTTCCTAGAACAATGAGCTGGCATCATCATTTATTCTGATCATGATATTGCCATGTAATCTTTCTTTCTGCTATGGATGTTTTCTTATGCAGATTTGTTTTTGATTACTCAGTGTAGCATTCATCAAAAGAAAAGCTGACTAAATATGGCCTGAGAGAAAACTCTACAAAAAGGAACATCTGCTTTGCTGCCGAGACTGGAAAGAAGTCTACTAAAAAGTTATTGCCCAAGCTTGGCAAAGCATGTTTTCAACACAGATTCTGTACCAAGACATTTATGACTGACATAACTAACAAAATTTCCTGGGCAAGAAACAAACAAACAAAAAAAAGAGGTTCAGTGGATAATTAATGTTCTTCGACTGTTGGCATTATATGTAATAAGCATTAAGTAGACACAAAAGGCATTGGATTCTGCCCATTCCCATTTAGATTTTATAATTTGTAATTAATAAAATATAATCTAAAGAGATTGCCACTTTCCTCTCCTTAATAAATTAGCAGCAGAGCAGATTTCTCTGGAGTAAAATAGTTGGTGGCAGAATGTCTAGTTGGATCATCCAAAAAGTTTTGTGGAGAATACAACATTGTCGTAATAGGTTGGTTTGAAGATCTCCGTGGAATCAGAAGAGATCCAGGTCACCATATCTCATGCATGTACACAGCCCATTATATCTGTGGATCAAGGTATGGAAAATGCAGCACAAGAAATGCCTATTCAAACTCACCTGAATTCTTCTTTCTTCATCCTCTCTCTTTTTCCTTTCTTCTTCTTCCAGTTTTCTCTTTGCTTCAATCTCATATTTCCTAGATGGGAAAAACTGAAATCCCATTAGATACAGGCAAACATTAAAACCGTTTCACTCACTTTTCCACAAGTTTTATTTTTTTCCTTTGTAACAGAACTCAGACCTGCTTAGAAACAGCACTCATTTCCAAAATATGGCTTTTGTTTAAAAAGTTGATGAGGGAGATGACCAAATTGAGCCTGAGGGAGGGGTCAAATGTGTCATAAGTCACGAGTCCATGTATACCCGCAAATTATCTAAGTCCAGCCTACCAAGAATGCTTCTGTTATCTTCCGCTCATTTCCCTTGACCACTAGTTGGCCAGATTCTTGTAGAGAGCATGCAATACATCTTTATACTCATTTGAGAATATTGAGCCTATATCTCCTGATTTCTCTGGTGCTTGACATTTGCCTTTGCTTCTACCACTCTTCATATAGATTATTTCACACTCACAGTCGCCTTTCTTCCTCTTCTTTCTTCCGACGTTGCTCCTCTTCCTCACGCCTTTTCCTTTCTTTCTCCATTTCTTCCTGGATGCGTCTCAATCTTTCGGCTTCCTCCTCTTGCTGCTTCTTTTTCTGAAGGGCACTCAAAAGTTTCTCAGAGCTTTTAACTAGGGCATCATATTCCTTCTGAATCTGTTGTCTAGGCATGACAGTGGCCTGTAAAATAAGTCGTAAAAATGATAACAATAATTTACACATATCATGTTGTTTTAAAAAAGCAAGACAGAAAGAAAATGAACTATGGAACTATGTCCCTGCATCAAAGCAGAAAAATGGATGTGTTAAGATTCTCCTAAGCTTGGCCCACCTATTTTGATTTGATAAACCTTATACTTCCACCTACAACTCCCCTGGTATAGTGTACACTGTTGATTATGATTGCTGAATGTAGTATAGGTACAATTAAGATCTGTAAACACAAGTCTACACCTTCAGTCTCTTACTAGAAAGTGTTAGGTCTATAACATCAAACTGTAAAGGGATAAAATGGGACTTGTGTCCAGTCCTTGAAAAATGTTCCTTTAAAAAATAAAAGTATTTCAGATCATTTGCCTTTTGGGTAGAAGATATGTGCTTGAAAGCATGCAAAGCAACATGTGCCAAAATTTGAAATGCTAGAACATTGTTGATTAAAGCTTTAAAGTCTTATATGAGGGGAAAATCTCTGCATTCTCATCTAACCCATGAGTAGAAAACACAACAAGTAATAGAAAATTGATTGAATGATATAAAGAAATGGTAATATGCCTTTTAAAAAAAATGTGATGCCGTATTCCAATTCTGTCAGCACTAATTTTTTGGACTGTCAAAATAAGCAAAAGAAAATAAAACAACAATTAGGATTTGAAATGTTACAGCTGGAATTCAACTTGGTACCCTACAGGTATCAGTCTTCAACTGCCAAAAGTATTTCCATGGTCTCTCTTTTGGTCATGCACACTGGAATCAAAGGTCTCTGCCAGATCCTGATACAAAGTTCTTTTTTCTATAGCATAAAGGGTCCTCCTACCTTGATCTTGGCCATCAGAGCATCAATGGACATCTCAAGGTCCTTAAGCTGCTTGCTCATTTCTGCCTTCCCCTCTTTGAGAGCAGTTACTACTTCATTGAATTTATATAGCCGCTCTTTCAGCGTGCGAAGCTTTATTAAACCATCTATGCTGTGAAAGGAATGTTAATATTTTAGATATGAGAGGCAGATAACAAAACAGACAGCTATTGTTCAAACCCTGTTCCCTTCGATCTGCTTCTGAATGAAGTTATAATAGTAGGATTACAAAGGGTCTCATATTATCCATTTGGTCTACACTGCAATTAAAATTTGGAATAAAAAATATGGACAAATAGCTTTGGAAACTCCCACAAACATAAAAAAAATAGATACATTTAAAATATGTTGTGCACAAATGATTACATTATATGTGTTCTGCTGGATAGGTCCATGATTGCCATGAAGGATCCCAACTTCAGGGCCTGGAGACTAAACTCCTCTAGTCCTGAAAACCTAGGTGGGTCAATATGGGGGATGGCACAATTGGAATGTCAATAATACATGGGCTTATTTTTTTCAAATTCAGTGAAACTCCAGTTTCTTACTAGCGGATGCAACAGATCTGTTCAATTGATTCTTTTAGAATGATTAGATCATGTTCTCTCTCCTCTTCTCCCCTCTCCTTCCAACTCTTCTATCTGAATAAGGATAGCACTGCTAACTTCTATGTTGGAACAGTTGCTTTGGCATACATTTGGGATGCGCCATCCCTGTGTGAATATGCAAAACTAGTTTGCCATGTAAGCATAGGATAGGAATGCTGTGGTTTTCCTCTTTGTGGCTCAGAGGGATTGGCCACTGGCGGATAAAGAAACACTAGCAGCAAAAATGGGAAGTTTTAACTGTCTACATTATTTCTAAGTAGAAGTTTTGAAAGAGAAGATATGGAAATATCCTGCCCAAGTAACTCGAGGGTTGATACCAGTTTCCACAAATTGTGACTGCACTAATGACATATGATGAGTCCAGGTGTATGAGTGCCTAGGAATCCTTCCCATTACTATTCAGCACCTTATGAGATTTACTAGCAAACAGGGCAGAGTGAGTATTTATATAGGTCTTACCGTGGTTGATGCTTTCTCTTGCATAGCCACATACGAATTGTCTTTTGTATTTTAATACAGGCACTTGCCCTGTACTTGATTTTGTTTTTCACTGAAAATAAAAAGAGGGGAAAAGTGAGGGAAACCTCATCAATAAATGTCTAAATCAGTGGTTCTCAACCTGTGGGTCGTGACCCCTTTGGGGGTTGAACGACCCTTTCACAGGGGTCACCTAAGACCATCGGAAAACACATATTTCCGATGGTCTTAGGAACCGAGACACCGCTCCTCTCCAGACGGGTCTGCCCACATCCAGATACGCCCATATACGAGTACCCGGTGTGATGACATCATCGCGCCAAACCCATCACATACACCTCGTAAAATGACAGTTATGAAGTAGCAACAAAAATAATTTTAGGGTTGGGGGTCACCACAACATGAGGAACTGTATTAAAGGGTTGCGGCACTAGGAAGGTTGAGAACCACTAGCCTAAACACAGAACCCATTATTCGGGGGAGGGAGGGAGGATGGATGTATGGATGGCTAGCTAGACTGAGAGACAGACAAGCAGACAGAGACAGAGAGAGAGATTTTTTACTAGCGGATAAAATCTAGTGGATAAATCTATTTTATACTAGTGGATTTCCTTGTTTTATGTATGATTAATATGCAATGATTGCTAAAATTCTTGGGTCAGTGAGACTCATGCTTCAATTCTCAATACTTCTTGTATAAAACCTAACTGGAAATGAAGAGTTAAGAAACTCTTCCATTTTAATATTTGACTTGATTGATTAGTAGCATTTTCACAATTTTGGCAGCAATCCCTTAAACAATGCATGTGGATAATATGAGTACAGTGTCTACTGTACAGCAGTAGACTCCTATATTCTGCCTGTAAACTCACAGGATTTTTTAAAAAATTGAATAGACAAAATCTCACAAGATCAAAAAATCTTGCAAAACATTGGTGTTCTTGTGGGATTTCAGAAAAGGACACAACTTTCAATATCGTTGCAAAAGTACACACAAAATCAAGATTAATATTCCTAAATTGTTGTGATTTTTTTACCATCACACAACATTTCAGCCATTTCTTTATGAAAAGAAAATATTCTAGTCTTCCAAGTAAGCTTAAAAAGACACAGTTGTGGGTAGTTCTTTTAATTTTGCTCACATGATAGAAACAGCATAGCACTTAGACTTTTATATACTGCTTCACAGTGCTTTATAGACCTCTCTAAGTGGTTTACAGAGTCAGCATATTTCCCCAAACAACATGGGTCCTCATTTTACCAACCCCGGAAGGATGGAAGGCTGAGTCAACCTTGAGCTGGTCAGGATCGAACTGCTGCAGTCGGCAGAATTAGCATGCAATTCTGCATTCTAACCACTGCACCACGACGGCTCAGTGGTGATCCTCCCCCTATCACCCTATCTCACAATATATTTTTGAATACCTACATTTGATAACGGATAAAGAACACCACTGAACCTTCTTCCAACGGCTGCAGAGAAGCCAGTGATTCACACGTTTAATCAGGTCAGCAAGATGATCTGGATCAGACTTCATGATTTGATCAAATTCTGCAAACTGAATACAGGGTGGGGAGGAAATGCCATTTAAGACAACCAACAAGAATGTGGACAGATGGAGAGTTCTACTGTAAACAGAATGTTGCAGTCATGACAATGTGAAGACACTCCAGTGGTTGCCATGAGGTTCTGAACCCTAGTCATGATACTTAATAACATCCGGAATCTGCTTATTTTTATATATCTGTGACACAGTACAAATTGTGTCTACTTATTCTGATAGTTATATAGAGGGCCTCCACTCAATTTTAAGCTAGGAATGAAGTTAAAGCACAGAACTAAAGCAATAAAAAAGTCTTATTTTTCTGCCTTTTAGAGAATACATTCATAGTAAATGATCATAACCATCACACTGACCACAGGGAATACCACTCTTAGCACAGGTAGAGCTATAAACAAAATAGTTTCTACCAATACATTAAACATAGAGATGGCCGTGTCAATAGAGACTCTAGGAGTGATCAAATGACAATGCATCATCTTATGAAATTACTTTCAAGAAAGGTAATGCTATTCTTTATCTCAATTATTTTGCAGGCAAGTTGAAGAGAAATTAATTTTTGAAAAAAACTCAATTTGTGTTCATTTATACTTCAGAGATATCAGCACTGCTTACCTTGCCAGGTCTAAAGAACACTTTGGTTAATCCAAATTTATAATCTTGTTCATTTAAGCCAAGGGCTTTGAAGAGAGCCTGAAAGAAAAAAAATTAGTGGTTTTACAAATCCTTTGAAGAAAGGAAAGTATCCGTGAATATCAACTCACCATGAAAAAGGCACATATAAAAAAGCATTTGCATTCTGAATATAAATACCTTGCAGAAGAGTCTCGGATCCAGACGGGTTAGTTTTGCAGGCATATATTTTTTATACATGTTATAAAGTTCATGGAATGAGGCTCGTGATGGGAAACCACCTTGCATTAAGTCCAAAACAGACACCATGCCTAGAGTAAAAAACAAACAACAAAAGAATCACCACTAAATTAAGACGACATGATTGTCAGTCTTTATATTTTGAGATTTGTGTAAACAAAAAAAAATTTAGCTAAAACAAGGAACACAAGCCCTTATAAAGTCATTGTGGTTGAAGATGGAAAATGAGCTTGAATTAAAATCAAGACTGAGTCTCTGTTGACCTTTCCAAATATTAGCCCTAATCTCTTTCAACTATTTTAGCCAAAAACCGATGGAGTAAAAGGCAGGCAAAGAAATACATAAAACTTTATTTTCACTTTTAAACCAGAAAAAAATAAATAAAAACTAGGTGAAGAATAATGTAATTTATAGACTTTTTTTTTTTTTTGCAATGTTCTAGCAACCCTTTATTGGCTTTTGGCTGACATCAGGATTGAAAAATTGATGTTTTATGGATTTATAATAAGGAATGGGATATGGGATGAAGAGATATCTGTTTAACCTTAAGGGAGTGAAGAAGTATTACATTTGTTTATTCTTGTTGTGATGAAGGTTTTAATCACTCTTTTATTTATTTCTTTTCTTTTTCTTTAGTCTCTCTTTTCTTTTTCTTCTTTTTCTTCTTTTTCTCTTTTCTTACATTTTTCTTTGTTTCCATTCTATTTCTTTAAATTTAGTTTGTTTTAGTTAATATTATTGTAATTTAAATCCTTAATAAAATTTATATTTTAAAAAATAATGTAATTCATGATTAAGACAAAGAGAAGGAACTTCATTACTTTCCTTGTTTCCTTTTTCTACAGTATTGCTCAGAGTATCCAGTCTTCAGACTATCAGCCAAAAATTGAGTCAACAAAACACTAATTAAGTGAAGATGTTAAGGATTTCTGATTTGCTAAATTAAAGTTTAAACATAACTTGACGTGACAAGCAACAGGAATGTTTGCCAAGTTGAACAGATGCTTGAAGGCTAGAAGCTTTCTGGGATGCAAAAATTATAAAGAAATTAATAGAAATACTAGGATAGCACTAATGAAAACAAACGGTTTAGCCTGAAATAAGGCTATTATAATCATCAATTTCAAAATCAGCTCTGTGAAACTGTTACTTTTGTTAGTTAATTGGGTCTTAGCCATCTCTAAGTTACATATTAATGTCATCTAGTTCTGTTATATCAATAAGAACACCTGAACACCTTCCAGATCTCTCAGCTGGGAAGAGGACAATGAGATAGAAGGAATAGACTGGATAGAAATGACCAATTGTTTAAGTTGCTCTATTCCTATAAAGCACTATAGGAATAATACAATACTGGGGAATATTGAAATATCCCGGAGCCAATGGAACTGGCCAGTGAATCCGAATTTGACTGAACACTTTTAAGAGCCTTTATTAGGACATATTTAGTGGTGATACGGGCAGCAAAATGTGCGCATTTTTCCGCACTTATTGCATCCGCAGATTCTCGCCCAGCCGCCCTGTTTAGGGTGACTCACTTTTTCCTTAATTGAGGGGAAGTGAAGGAGCCCTTACGGGGGAGAGCTGAGGAGTTTGTATAGTTTCTGTCAGATAAAGTTGCTGAGATCTGGATGAACCTGGACTCTGATTGGGCAATGCCGACTGAGATGACAGGGGCGGGTCTTAGTCCTATTGTATGGAGTGAGTTTGATCCTGTGACTCCTGAGGAAGTGGACAAGGC
>JANHFM010000849.1:119691-131213 GCA_032468115.1 Grayia smithii
GCCAAGGTTGAGAAACGCTGGTTTAAAAGGAGGAGTAGGAATATCACCACCCACAATGTGCAACTAAAGAGACCAACTTGAGGAACAAAGCCTTTTCTTACCCATCCAATATTCAGTAAACAAAACAAACAGCAGCAGCAACAACAACAACAACAACAACAAAAGTAGAAGACCCACATTGTTCAGCATTGTTCAGCATTGTGCATCAATGCATTATATAGCTAAGGATCACAAACCTTTTGGTCAATGCTATCAGAATCTCTTATTCCAAAATAGCTGTATGGAACGCAAGAGTTTGCCACACACAGAGAAGACGTTGATGATATGGCAATGTGTTGTCTTGAAACTTCTTGGTAGTCAAGGCTGGTTTTACAGTTTATGCCCTATGGCTTCACATCATATTAAAATGGGGAAAAAGTGGCTCTTTTTCCGAGAAGGGAAAGCATCAGTACAAGTCTGTTTAAACATAGGCTGGAATGAGATAAGGCCAGTGTTATGTGATCAAGAAGGAATATAAAGTGGCTCGGGGGGTTCTGCTGATGTAAACAGAAAGCGAGGAACGGATCCTATTTCACTTTATGGACCAGCTTACATAGAAATTTGTTCAGTTGAAAAAGAATGGGCTGTTTTGATCCCTCAAAATTAACAGTGGTATAGTTCTTCTTAAAGATCATGTTTACATTATCTAATATCATTCTTAAAAATCATGATTACATCATGTGATATAATTCTTAAAATCACGATTACATTATGTAATATAACTCTTCTTAAAGATCATAATTATGTGTATTTAAAATGTATTTCAAATACATTTGAATCATGCGTACATTTGAATCGTCTCTGCCCTTTATATCTTCTCAGGTAATACGTTCATATTATTCACACATATCCTTCAAGAAATTGGGCAAAGGGATGGTGATTGTTCCAGTTTGAGTTCTGTGACTAGCAATAGAAATAGCTCTTAGACTTATATACCGCTTTATAGTGCTTTACAGCCCACTCTAAGCAGTTTACAGAGTCAGCATATTGCCTCCAACAATCTGGGCCCTCCTTTTACTGACCTTGGAAGGATGGAAGGCTGAGTCAACCTTGAGCCTGGTGAGATTTGAACTGCCAAATTGCAGTCAGCCAGCAGTCAGCAGAAGCAGCCTGCAGTTCTGCACTCCACTGTGCCACCAAGGCTCCTGAGTTAATAAACTCAGAAGCAGTAAATATGTTGAAATATTTAACTCTGCTCTAAAGACATTGTTTTTAAACCTCTATGAATATTGTGTGAAAGCTTGTGCACAGAGATTGTCTTTCCATAAGACCATCAATAACATTCAAGTCATACCAAGTTTAGTACCTAGCAGAAACATGTAGCTTCTCAGATGCCTGACCTCTACACAAAAGAGCCAGGTCTTCTAAGGTTTCCGATACTTGCTCTAACAGTATACAAATGCTGACAGGAAGGAAGATGGCCACTCTGCTGGGGTCATCGTCATCAGGCCATGGAGGTTTGGAAAAGAGGGCCAGGAGTATTGTTAAAGGCACTATAGTGCCCACGGTAGGGAGATTAGCAGCTCATTTCATGTTTAACTATTTTTTTTTGTTTAAATGTGGAGAAATGCATGACAAATCAATTTCATTTGGAGGGCTAAGAAAAATTAATTGCAATTATCTATTCAAATCCATTTAAAAGGGAAACAAAATGAGGAAAGGGAGGAAAATCTTTATACTTGGAGCTCTAAACCCGAACCCTATGGCACCTTTATGACCTTTGGACTTTGAACTCCTAAGCCAGCATGAACTGGCTACAATGAATTCAGAACCATGGTTGATTTGACATTTAACCTCTGGAATGGGAAGCAAAAGGCACAGGACTGGCTACAGTGGTGCTTCAGCATCATCCTTTTGCTATCCTGCACGTTTCATCGAGGACCACAGACTAGCAAGAACTTCCTCTAGTTCAGCATCAGGTAAATTCTGTTGGGTGGAGGCCCCATACAAGGCTTGGTGTGGCATACGAAGCATAGCGTTCCAAAACTGAACAGGACCACAAAATGAAATGCACTTTCTTTTATTTCTTAAATCATCACAAACATACAAAAAGGGCTGAATTTATTGTTCTGGTCTACTGTGGAGGCTCATAGGGGACTGGAAAGAGGAGTTGGTAGGTTATATGTCATCTCCCATCTGTAAGTTTTTAATTCGTCATTTAACATTTACTTAATTATTATATATGTGTGTGTGTTTCTGTAGCACCTGGTTTACCCAAATACGGGAGGGAGCATACTGCTTCCCTTTTGCCCTTCAGCCTCATCCCAGGAGCCATCCAGGCAGTTGCTTTCACAACAAACTATTTCCAGTCAAATATATTTGCCTTCTATTTTGCTGAGAATTATTATTATTATTATTTTATTATTTATTTCTCAGCAAAATAGAAAGCATATATATATATATATATATATCTACACATACATACACACATACATACATACATACATTTGTTTTGAGATGTTTATGTTAAGGCCTACAAGTAAACTGCTGACCCCAAAGGGCACCAATCTCTCTTTAGCTCTTTTTTTAAAAAAAATATTGGACAGTTTCCTGCAAGCATGTTTCCCTTATTCTTTGGTGTAATGCAGAATCACTGATGAACTGACTACATGACTCTATACCTGTCAAATAATAAAGGCTTCCCATAATACATGGATTTAGCCAAGATTACTCTTAAAGCTAAATATGCTGGTTGTGACAGTTCCCATCTGCTCCCTGCATTAAAAAAAAATGTCCAATATGCAAAATGCTCATGTGTAAAATTCTGTTCAAATTTAACTGATGCCTTGGCTTTAACCGATCTCCATCCCCGCATTAGTACAACAAATCTAGGGTTTATTTTATTAACAGATCTAGTGCATAAAAATATAAAAATAGATGCGACTTCGTAACAGAAGGCACCGATTTTTCATGACTATTTACTTACAGTGCTACGAAGCTTTTCCAGAAGCAGGTTTAGCTGAGTCTGTAAAAGAAAAGCATCTGTGTCAAAGTAGACAAGCACAAACAAAACACAGGGGAGGATACGTCATTATCAGCATGCCTCTCTCAGCACTGGTTCTTTGCAAAATGTAAACTGTTGCTGGAATGGAGTGCAAAGGCAAAATCGTATGCTGGGCCTGACCAGCCTCAACTATGTCAATTGCTGCACTTCTAATTCTTGGTTGAACACCTCTAGTCACAAAGAGGTTTACATCTTTGCACACCGACAGGTAAAGGGAATGCCTGGGAGCGAAAGAAAGGAGGGAAATGTGAATGCCAAAACCAAGTTGGCAAAAGATGGCAAAGCCCCCTGTGAAGAAATGTCCTTAGGTAGAAGACAAATCTGTGCCCTGACAGCAGAATGCCACATGCAACGTTTCCAATCAAATACCTTTCAGATACCCTAAAGCATAACTTCTATTAGATCCAGACTGTATGGCTAATGAATGCCATACAACTCAATACTTGGCTAATCCTTTCCATTGACAGCTACCATATTCACAATAGTTTAGGACAGCTTTTTACCCAATAATCTCATTCTGCTGTTACACAAAGCAATTGAAGTTCAGTTGGGATCTTCCTTCAAGCAAAGACCATGAAAACACAAAATGCATCTTTTTAGTGTAGGATTCTAGGTGTTTTCTTTGTTGTTGTTTTGCAGACATTTCATTACCTAACTAGGTAACATCATCAGCACTAAAACATAATGTGATTTGCTTTCTATTTATATGTAAGTAGCTTGCCCTGGAAGTGAGTGTTATTGGTAGTTCCTTGATTAGATTGTTGTTTACAATCAAGCTCAGGAAGCACCAGGACCTCACAGTTCAATCCTGAGTTACAAATACTCTCTTCTATTGGTACATCTTGTTAGGCTGGTATCTGACATAACCTGACTTGCTGAAATATCTTCTGCCAAGCATATGATGATAACTGAGATAGGAGACCTTGGGTTGCCAATTGTTGATTTATAAAATGACAATTTTGGTAAACTGGTTTGCTACAAATAATAGTTTTTATATCAATTTTTAATATATAAACCTGTTTACTGCTATTACTGTTTACTGGGCCGGTGATGGATAATCAGATGGTTAATGTAATAAATAACTGTTTGGTTTTTTACATGCAAAATAAACTACCAATGCCATACAAATGCATTCATTATATCCACCCAACCCACCAGAGCAGGGAGGCAGGGAATGTTGTGGGTTCCATCTCCTAAGGAGGTACATCTGTTGGGACACAGAAGAAGGGCCTTCTCCATGATGGCTCCCCCCCTTTGGAATATCATCCCCGCAGAGATGGACCCAACTTTGACACTCTTTCGCAAAGCCTTGAAGGCCTGGTTTTGCTAATGGGCCTGGAGAATTCAGAGTGGGATGGAACCAATCAAATGGCTCATTTAATTGATTGCTATCACCAGAGGAGGGGCTTACCATTGTACCTTGGATTTTTATTTTTTGTAAGCTACCCAGAGTCACTGAAAGTGGGCGGGCACACATATAAATTGTCTAAATAAATAAATAAATTCAAGCATTCAGTTCCCCACCAACAGGCAAAAACTGTAGAGTCCAGGAATAGTTACCATAATGGCATCCTACTTTTCTCAAGTTCACCAGATTGTGTATGTAAGAATATACAAGAATATAAGATTGTGCATATAAGAATCTCTTGGTTCCTAGGACAAAACATACCTTCATCCAGGCAAGCCCGTTATACCTCTTCCCCTCCCCGTTGTTTATGAAAATATTAGGAGGGGATATTCATGTGCAATGCTATTGCTATAAAAATAATCAACCAAAATAACAGCTGCTTGTAAAGAAAGGTGGAGAGAGTAGACCGCATATAGAAGAAAAGCAGTAATATCATATACAACCACTCTCATTAAACTTTTAAAGTCACCACACTTAAAATATTTCTCTCTTGCTTTTGGAAACTAGAGCTGTTGCCATAGTACTCACTGGCTACAATCTTTGTATGTAACAGAAGAGCATTACTTGTTTACTTATTTTGAGCTCATGTTGAAACCCTATCCATTCACCTGAGAAACAGATATTCCATCTCAAATTAGTAAATGATCCTGAACTGGCTCTTCTGACTGGGTTGTTATGTTGGGCTAATTAATTAATTAGTTTTGTTTCACTAGGTTAAAATGCCACTTCAAATAAACAGCCTGCTGGTTTACAATCCTGCTGCCTCAAACTAAGATTAAAACTACCCGATAAATAAATGAAAACTTTATCAAAAAAATAACAACAGACTGAACAAAATTAAGGAACAGTGCCTACAACAAAAATCAAAATCACTCATACAAAAAATTGGAATAAACCAATTTATTTCTCTCTCAAAGGACAGGTGGACTAACCAGCAGGAATGCAGTATCTGATACAAACCAATGATCTCTGTTTTAAATGTTTTATATTACATTTCATTGTGTTATATTACATTGTGCTTGTCTGGTAGCTCTCATTCCCCACCTAGGGATAGAAGGACTAGGTAAGAAAGGAGGAGTGCAGTAATGAAGATGCTATGAATTGCTCCTTCCTTCCAGTTGCACTGGATTGATGCAGGAAATACAGAAATAGCACTTAGAATTATATACCGCTTCACTGTGTTTTACAGCCCTCTCTAAATGGTTTACAGCGTCAACATATTGCCCCAACAATTTAGGTCTTCATTTTTACTGACCTCGGAAGGATGGAAGGCAGAGTCATCCTCACCTCTCACCTGAGCCTGTGAGAATCGAACTGCTGGCAGTCGGCAGAATTAGCCTGCAATACTGCATTCTAACCACTGCACCACCACCAAATATCCACGTAGTTTCAACCCACTTTTATCCATAAGAATCTACAGTTCATGAATGCATATTCACCACTGGTCTGTTTAGCTAAAAATTCACAAATCCAGTTTTCTGCAAATCTGGCATATCTACCTTTTGCCTTTCGTGTTCACTGAATAGGGCACAGTGCTCTGAAGGAAGGGATGCAAGAGACTGACCCATTTTATTTATTTTTAGATTTTTTTATCCCACCTACTGTTTTTATAAATAACTAAAAGGTGGTAAATATACTTAATACTTTTTCCTCCTCCTATTTTCTCCATAACAACAACCCTGTGAGGTGGATTGGGATGAGAGAGAGTGACTGGCCCAACAAATTTTAAAACTTATTCAAGAGAGAACACGATGGAAAGACAAAAGAAACATTATTTATGGTACTAAATACATAATTATTACCCTTGGAAGAAGATCAGAATACTGCTCTAGTATAGAAACGTTTTCTCATTTTCACCAAGCAGAATTGACCAGCTGGGGATCTGTGGTTCTCTCTGAGGATGGTTGTTTCCTTGTACACATTTCATTACCAAACTAGGTGATATTATCAGTGCACTGATGATGTTACCCAACTGAGTAATGAAACAATTGCAAGAACATAATCAACCTCAGAGAGCATTAAGGACCCTATAACATAAAAATTGTTCGACAGAAAAAGGAAAGGGGGGAAAAAAACAGAAAACAGTGCTTCCAAACCTGAGTAAATTACCCCAAACTGGGTCAAAGTGGTTTTTCTGTCAGTAATTACACACAAACCCATTAACCAATCACAATAGGGAAATTTAAAGTGACTTGAAGAGTTTTACCTAAATTGGGGAAAAAAGACTTTCTGATAAGCAGTTTTGGGTAATGAAGGACGATGTTTGGGAAGCACTGGCTTAACATATCAAGAACAGAAGGCAACCAGGAGCCAGATTTACAGCTCATAACAAAGGAATAAAAATTAGAAAAGTATCAGACTCTTTAGTTAGTTGGGAAAAAGAAATAAAAAAAATTCCTGGTGCCCCGAGACTGTTTTCCCCTTAAAAGCAAAGTGTTTTTCTTTTTTCTTTTTCCTTCTCACTGCATTAGAACAATTGGTCATGTTTCACTTTCACAGACAGCATTCACTATTTAAACAGAACATCCCCTGCAAGTTAATCAGGGCCACTTCAAAAGTACACAGTGTAACAGTATAGCGGAGAGAAAAGCTTTTGAAATTGAACATATTCCATTTGGCTTTGGCAAAACAATTGTTCTCCACAGCCCCTGTCATTTGTGTGATTCTACTGCTGAGGTATTTATTAACAGTCTGTGAGGATTGCTCATTTCTCTGAAACATGCAGCATAGTCATAGCAACCTCTTAAGAAGTACAAGGCATGTGTTTACAGCCTGCTATTTGTCTGCTAAAATTCCTATAACACTGCTTATGCACAGGTGGGCTGAACCAATCACTCAGGTACACTCTGAATTTAATTCAGATTTATGATGCAAACTAACTTTCTTCAAGTGGACTTTGTTTTTTTTCCCTTTGAAAACATTTTGCTTCTCATCCAAGAAGCTTCTTCAGTTCTGGATGAGAAGCGAAACATTTTCAAAAGAAAAGAAAGTCCACTTGCCTTTTCAAAAAAAAAACCTCTTTGGGTTTTCCTTCCTTAGCAGCAGCTAAAGGCTGGACAGAAGATGTTAATGAAGTTTTTGTTTTAGTGGATAAGAATTTTATGTTAGATATCATGTTGGCAAATTTTGCTTTTACAACATGGTGGATAATGATTTCTGTAGCATAAAAGTTAAGGGGATTGTTAGTATTCTTAATTTAATTACTGTATATCTTAATTTTTAGGTTATATATAGATAGGTTGGTATTTTGCTTGTATGTCTAGTTGCTTCTACGTGTGCTGGATTTAAGCCATAGGAAATTTTTATTTGAATTTTTGGTTTAAAATTTCAAAGAACTTGAACAGTTCCATGAGCTACATGGAAAAATAAATAAAGGGACAACAGGAAAATCCAAAAATTAGAAATATGAGATAACATTATTACAAAAGATAATGTCGAAACAATTTCCTTTGTTCATTAGTCATAAAAGATGATCAAAGAATGATGGTAGACATATCTAGGACTTTACAAATTGATCCAGCAAAGTAAGTAACAACTGCAATGTTTCCAAAAAAACAAGGCTCCCCAAATCTGTAGTCTCTATGGAAAACCTGTTAAAGCATGAACATTTCCTACTATAAGGAAGAGATCTCCAGATGCTACAAAGGATAGTGGAATGATACTGAATCCACTATCATGTGTGGATTCCTTTATAGGACTATTAAAAGCCAGGCTTATAAAACTACCATACCTTGAATTTGTTGCCCACGCTGATAAAACTCAGTTTTCCTGCTTTTTGCTTAGTATCCTTATTGTTGTTAGTGTTGGACTCAAAAAGTAGTCGGATAAATTTATCTTTGGATTCACATATAAGGGACTCCAGAGACATATGCAGAGCATCGTTGTTTTTCTCTACAAACTGGGTCTGAGGAAAATCAGAAGCATTTAAGTCACTCAGGAGAGCATCCAGATCCGAGCTCCCTGTAGGTCATATATATAGAGAGGAATTAAAGCAAGCACAAAGATTGGCAACAACCAACTCTCTCTAAAAGCAATGCTGTAAAACCCCTGCAATTTTTTCCCCCAACATGGAAGAATAGACCAGCTCTATTTTCAAGTAGCAGTTTTGGGACAAATAAACATCAGTATTATCACTTCATGGAAGACTCCTAAGCATCAACAGGTTTCGGGCTATTTCAGAAGGCCTGAACAAACCCTATAGGATTTTAATACGATTGGTAATTGGTAAGGCACTTGTAATAGCAATAGCACTAACTTGCATAACTTGCATCTGTATAACCACACTGTCTTGCTTTCCTTTTTTTTTCTGTGTCACCAGTTTAAACCTTACATCTGTCAGTCAATCCCTGTTTGTGAGCTGCTGCTCACAAAAGCTTAAACTTTACAATAAAAATCATTCGTTTTCAAAGGGGGCTGCTTGACTCTTTTTTATTTTTTTTATTTTTTTTATTGGCTACAATATATTAACTTGGTTCTACTCCTACAATATTTTCAGGTATTCTTCTCCAAAATGTTACTTTTCCTAAAACAATTATATATTGAAATGGTATTGCTCATAACGAACAAATTTATTGCCTTGATAATGAAAACCCTGTGACTATCAACTAAAGTTAACTATTTTTTTTATTTCTGGTGAATTATTATAATAAACCAAAGAAGCAACTATTTGCTACCACTCTCACACATACAGGTAGTCTTCGACATACAACCATAATAGAGCCCAACATTTCAGCTGTTAAGCAAGATAGTTGTTAAATGACTTTTGTTTCGTATTACAACCATTCTTGCCACAGTTGTTAAGTGACTCACTGCAGTTGTTAAATTAGTATCATGGCTGTTAAGTGAATCTGGCTTCTCCATTGACTTTGCTTGTCAGAAGGTCACACAAGGTGATTGCATGACCCTGGGACATTGGAACTATCACATATACTTCATAGTTGCCAAGCGTCCAAATTTTGTTCACGTGACCATGGGGATGCTGCAACAGTCATGAGAAAAACAGTCATTTTTTTTCAGTGCTGTCGTAACTTTGAACAGTCACTAAACAAATGGCTGTTAAGTCAAGGACTACCTGTCATGTTATTACTTGGAGAATGGATGGGTCTTAGGCAGGGGTGGGTTCTACTTACCTTTACTACCGGTTCTGATGATGCACACGCTTTGCGCGTGATCAGTGCACGCATGCTTGTTTCACTCATGCGTGCGCCAAATGTACGCTCCGCGCATGCGCAGTAACTTTGAAGAAAAAAACTCAAAAAAAGCATTCTGCGCATGCACGGAGTGCGTGTTCGGCAGAGAACCGTAAGTACGGGGGCGCGGGTGGGCCTAGCTCCCGGTCACGGAGAACTGTTCGGTGACTCACAGCGTCATCGCTACCAGATCGTGCAAATCGGCCTGAACCGGGAGCAACCCACCACTGGCCTTAGGTTATCTCTGTGTTCCTGAGCAGAAACTGAAATGTGTAAGAAACAGGAGCTCTATAGTGATGGCCATGCATTTGTGGAAGGCTTCCAGACTCATATTATTCACTTTCCTTTTGCCTTGAGAAAGCAAGTATGAGTTCCCTTAAAAGTCTATGCTTTTAGCTGACCTATTTATTTGTGAATTAATTCCCAGAGGATCTCCTGATTGTCCTTCAGTACGGTGTTACATATTTTATGGACAGTAACTGCTCTGTAATACTAAAATGCTTGTTGTAAAGGGAGAATTTAACTTATATTAAAATAAACTTTTATAGAATATCCATAAAAATAACAAATTGTTGATTAACACTTTTCTTTAAAAAATTAAAGAACCAGCAACAGCATTAATTTACCGTCTCATAGCAAACTGCTCCTGCAAAATGTCTGATGATAAATCCCTCATCATCACGAATATTTCGATGAACAGCCAATTTAGACTTCCTGGGTATCTGAGGTGAAAAAGAAATATAATTTAAGATATATAGAGAGATGTTAAAAAAAATGCTGCAAGAACTCAGAACAAGCACTAATGAGACTTAAAGAAAAATTTACTGTGAAGAAAATCCAACAGCAAGGTTCATCCTGTGGCAATATACTGGTTAAAATGGTCTCAACTGGCTCTTAATTGATAATGTTAACTAGCTTAGTTAATATTGTTAACCAGCACTAGCTTGAATACATAAAAAGGGAAAGGAATCTTAAGAGCTTTTAAAGTACATCTTAACAAACAGATCAGGTATGTGGAAGAAGGCAGATCTTCTAATAACCTGATTTCTGGCAGTTTAGGCTCTAAGCATTAAAAAGATCAGTAATTTAGCTGAATTTAGAAATAAGTCACTGGAATTAATTCAAAATCAACTGTACCACAATCTACCCAAGTCATCAGTTTGCACCCATATTTTAGACTACATATAACTTCTGGTGACTCTTTTGAAAGCAACCCTACCATCTTTGGATGGGACATATGTAATAAATAATGATAACTATATTGCCATCACAATTGCTGGTTCCTGCCATTTTCTTGGAGGTAGGGATCCAAGGATCCTAAAGGATCATATGTAGCTCACTTCTTAAAAAAATCTGTATTCAATGATGACATTTTTAAACATAAAGATGTAGGGCCTTTCAATACTTGGTCACAGCCTTTTCAAATAAAGATTTATTTATTACTGATGCATTGGACTTCTACCCTTTTTGGTCTAGCAGCTCAGCACGGCTTACATGGGAATCTTCCTTAAGTTAGATGCCAAATAGCTCTCTGTGTTAGACTAGACTGAGAAGAGAATGGCTAGCTAAAAGTAATCCAGCAAGGATGGACTTGCACCTCAAACTCCTCCTTCTTTAACCACTACGTATCTAAATATTCAAGTATGTTTTCCTATAAAAATACAGAAAAAAGTTCTATTCCAAATATTTCTCACTGGAAGGAATGTTACATAGGCTCCAAATTGTTTTTCTTATCATCTGAATTTAGACTGATATTCCATCTGTTCTCCAGGGATTCAAGATTGAAGGGGTTCATCTTTGTTTTATCCCCTCCCCCCAAAAGTGAGGAAGACTGGACTGGCCCAAAATCACTTATGGTGTTTCCATTATTGAAGGTGGATTT
>JANHFM010000849.1:155080-167257 GCA_032468115.1 Grayia smithii
TTTTCATGTATTCTAATTATGTTTATACTTTTACTTGTTATCTTATATACGCTTGACAAATAAATAAATAAATAAAATAAAGTAGAGGCTGGTGAGGTGCCCCTGAACATGAGTGACATCAAGTTGGCCATGCCCACCCCAGTCACATGACCACCTAGCCACGCCCACCCAGCCAGTCGTTAAGCAGATCGTATTAGTGGTTCATGGGATTTAAAATTATGAATTTAGTGGTCCCTGAGGTCCAAAAGGTTGGTGACCCCTGGTATAGAGGGAATAGGGAATGGCCTAGCAGGGAAAATCACTACCAAGATAACAATTAGGTAATAGAGGACTGAGGCCAGCACAGAAATGTAATATAAGTACCTTGGACATGCCCTCCCTGGTTCTCACAAAAATAAAAGGGGGTGGTGGTAGTTGCATTCAGACTTGCAAAATTTTGTTACTGTAGCTTTACAATAAAAGGAATACTGATCTTTCTCACATTGAATTCCTAGTCTGATTTACTTCAAAGGGGTGACCGATTGTTACCTCTCCTGCAACTGAATATTGACTTTTTCAGTACATAAAAAAGGGCAGAATGAACTAAGGTACTCCAGGACTTTCTGATGTCAGAATACCCATCTTTGTGCCTCTCAAATAAGACTTTCATATAACAATGAAGAAACCTCTGGTAAAATTCATAGCAGGGTAAAGGTAAAATGAGCAGACCTTCTTTTCTCCCTCTTAAAATTTCTTTCTCCCCTACTCTTGTACAAACAAAACTTTAAAACTGTTACTAGTAATGTAGTAGAGAGCAACTAAAATGTCAAAAATCAACTTTTCTTAATTTTGATGGTCCTCACTAATTTATTTGACTGATTTAATAGGCTCCACTAAATTTCAATTTTTAGGAGAACATGTCTTTTTAAAAAACGTCATTTTTTTAGCATCAACTGTTTAAAGTTAGAGGGTGACAACTGCAAAGTTAATGAGTTAATTTCTGTCTTGTTAATACATGTGACCCAGTGGTGAAATTCAATTTTTTTTACTACCAGTTCTGTAGGCGTGGCATGGCAGGCGTGGTGTGGCGGGTGTGACAGGGAAAGAATATTGCAAAATCTCCATTCCCACCCCACTTCAGAGGAAGGATACTGCAAAATCCTCATTCCCTCCCCACTCCTGGGGGAAGGATATTGCAAAATCTCCATTCCTACCCCACTCTGGGGCCAGCCAAAGGTGGTATTCTCTGAACTACTGAAGATTTCTGCTACAGGTTCTCCAGAACCTGTCAGAACCTGCTGGATTTCACCCCTGACTTATAGTAATTTATATCATGTGACAATCTTCCATTTCTCTACTGCAGGCATGGGGAACCATGATCTTTTTATGACTTGTGGACTTCAATTCCCAGAATTTCTATGCCGGCTCAGGAATTCTGGGAGTTGAAGTCCACAAGTGATAAAAGGGAGTCATTGTTCCCACACCTCTCCTCTACTGAATGGTTGGAGAAGGCTGGACAATTATTTCTGTACCCCTGGGAAACAAAACCAGCTCCGATCAGATTTCCTGAGGCAACGTTGGAAGGCTGTGCCCATCAATAGAAAGGGATAGCTGATAGGATGCAACTGTGTGCCCTCATTGCCATGCGGAGTTGGAAAGGAACATGAGCATGGCTAATCTGGCTTCCTTTGAACAGATGGCCTTCTGTGAAAACAGTGTGACGAAGGCAGCATGACACGGCTTCTCATGTCTGCTCTATGTACAATCGGATCTTTGTGCCGCTGATTCTGATGCTTGAGACTCACACTCACATGCCAACACATTAAGGGGCCAACTGGGCAAAGAAAGACCAGCAGTGAAGGATGGCATCTTTGCTGCTGCTGGCACAAAATTGGGCAGATCCCCCTTAAAACATTGTTTAGTTTAGTTACGCATATAAAATGTTCTACAGGTGGCACTTACCCCCTTTGAGACTAGCAAAAATGTACCCTGAAATGAGCCTCATATTGGAAATGTAAAAAGAAGGAGGGAACATACTACCATATGTGGTGGTCGTGCCCGGAGGCTCGAAAATATTGGCTTAAAATTAAAGATTGCTACAGGAAATTACTAATGAACAATTAGATTTAGAACAGGAACTCTTCCTGTTGGGGATCTTCAAAAAAAATATGTGAAGAGCACAAAATAACTAATAGGGCATATATTAACCGCTGTCAGGATTGCTTTTGCTCAATGCTGTAAGAAGCCATGCACACCTGCAGAGAAACTTGTTATACAAAAGATCATGAATTGCGCAGAAATGGACAAATTAACACTGAGTTTAAAAGATAAAGAGTCATTGATATTTTATAATGTGTGGGAACAGTGGTATAACTGGATAGAACGGAGATAGATTAAAGATAGATAGTTATTAAGTATAAGTAATAGATAAAAGAATGTAAATATGCACAATTTAATTTCTGTAAATATTGCACGAATTATTGCTACAAGAAGAACACCACAAATAGCTGTTGTTGCGTGATATAATTTTTTATGTTTTTAATGTAATAAAAGTTTAATAAAGTATATTTAAAAAAAGGAGGTAAAGGTAAGGTTAAAAAAAACGATTGCTGAATTTGTATAACATAAAGAGAAATACAGATTCTTGGGGTGGGGGGAGATTGTGTGTGTGTGTGTGTGTGTGTGTGTGTGTGTGTTGATTGTCTGTAACAGTTAAAGCAAGTTGAGTTGGCAAGTGACCTTTCAAACTATCCAACTTGTCAGGAAAACGCACAGAACTGCAACACAAAGATTCAATGGTTACAGGTACAAACACATATATACATGCACTACAAAAAGGCTTCGTGAGTAAGTCCTTCTGTAGTAATAATGCATTCATGCAGGTTAAGATATGCTTAAAACAAAAATGGGAGCAAATGTGTATTAAGAACAGATGACCTGGATAAGGCATTTATTTCAAGCTTCCCCATCCCCAAAATGAAATACCTACGGGTACCAGTGTTGGGAATGCAGCTTCGGACATTATGCCCAATGGTCAGCCACTTTCATAGATGCCATGGATAATGGAATACTTATATATTCCGCTGTAATTAAGCAATATCATTCTCAATTATTTTTCTGGAAGCACTGCTTTGCAGTAAACCCTGGCTATGAAGTCCATCAAAGGTAGGACTGCTTAGGCTACACTAGTCCTTCGTAGCCTCAAAGCATCTTGCCACTGGGCAAGGAAACATTTCATAGACCTTTCATTTTTCAAACAAGCATACATATGAATGCTCCACTCATTCATCTGAACACACACACACAACATTCAAGTATGTGAACCCGCACACAGACCATTCATTCATCTATAACCTCCAGTACTGTTTAATAGCTTAGCTGAATACTTCAGACAGAATATATTTACTTTTGTCACAAAGTAAAGATTTGTAGTGCCATAAGGGAAGGAAAAAGTAATGGAATTCTTTCCTCTTTTATTATATAGCTTCCCTTCTTTTAAAGCCTTGATACCAGAATAAGCTATTGTTAACATTCTGCTACTGATCTCAAAGTAAGCTGCTAAAATCAGTGCTTTCTGAAGTCCCATTTCAAATAACTTCTTCAAAGAAATGGCAAACAGCACCATGCTTCTTGCATTAGAAACTGTATGCAGGTAAGTAATTCTTATGAAGACATTAAGGGAACAGGCAGGGTCAACACAATACTCCTTCGCTCATCCGCAAATACATTCGACACACAGGAAAGACTTCTAAGAGAATTGGATAGAAAACGTGCCTTTAAATACGGGGGGGAGGGGGGGGGAGCTTCTGTCTACACATTCGTGCCAAAGACTTGACACAAAAGCTTTCTAGATGTCTCCAGTGGTTGCCTGATTCACCACGTTTCTCATTCCACAATAAAACTGGGACCACATTGCAAGATGTGCTGGCAAAAATCTTCCAACAGTGCTTGCGTACATACAATTGCCCAGAAACATGTTCTCCTTATGCTGACCTTATTTTAAAACCTCTATTTTCTAAAGGAACTAAAAAATAAAAATAAAAATTCAGGAATGGGTAATCTGAGATTCCCAAACTCTTTTTTGATCCCTGGAGCCCGCTCCAATACAATCATTAAAAAAATGAATAGTGTGATTTTCTGCCATTCAGGGAAATAAGAAGCTTGCAAAAATGGTACCGTGAATTATAAAAGAAGCCTAATTCTTTTTAAAAGGAAAAGAAAAGAAATATTAAATCTGTCTCCCCACTGAAGAAAAAAAAAAAAGTAAAAATAAAAATAAATAAATCTACTCTCCACCCCACCCTGTTCCAAATGCAATAGCAATCCTCATCTTCAAGAAAAGTTACATTTAGGCCCTCTCTTCTGCACAGATATTTTATAGATTTAAAATCTTGTATCTTGTTTTTCTAGCTAGATGCAACCCAACAGTTCACTTTTTTCAGAGTCCGGTAAGATGAGAAATTTCACACACTACAAGACTTTCACTTACAGAAATGTAATGAATATGATACTTGCTCCTTAACTAGACACAATTAATATACAAAAATAAATTTAAAGGTAAGTATGAATACCTTCTACAATCCTGTCATCAATATCTTGTCCACTACCATAAGATTCAGTCAAATACCTATAAAGAGAAAAAAAACATTTAGCAATTTTTGAAAGTCTTTACTTGACTTACAGCATAAGATCCTTTGTAATTAAATGAGCTACATACAAATTTTTATTTATTTTATTTATTTGTTAGATTTATATGCCGCCCTTCTCCCGAAGGACTTGGGGTGGCTCACAGGCTTTACAACGAACAACTAATAAATTAATTACATAATTAAAACAATGAATAATAAAACCCCCATCAGTCAGCCAATCTGCTGGAACAGCCACGTCTTAAGGCCATGGCGGAAGGAGGGAAGGTCGGGAGCAGTCCGGAGATCCGTGGGTAACCCATTCCAGAGGGTCGGTGCACCCAAAGAGAACGCCCTCGCCCTGGGAGCCACCAGCCGGCATTGTCTGACTAATGGCACCCTGAGGAGGGCAGCCCTGTGTGAGCGCACGGGGCGTCGGGAGGACAGCAGAAGGTGGTCCTGCAAGTACCCTGGGCCAATGCCATGTAGGGCTTTATAGGTAAGAACCAGCACCGTGAAGAGAAGGTGAAGTTTGTATCCCAACTTTTTATTATTTTTAGAAATAACTCAAGGTGGTGAACATATCCAACACACCTTCCTCTTCCTATTTTACCCACAACAACCACCCTGTGAGGTGGCTTAGGCTGAGTGAGAGACTGACTGGCCCAAAGTTACCCAGCTGGCTTTTATGGCTAAGGCAGGAATTAAATTTGAGGCTTTTTGCTTCCTAAACTGGCACCTTAACCACTAAACTGGCTTAACCAGAGTTCTATTAGCTTCCTGCCCACTGAGAAACTGAGGAAATTATTATTTCATTCGTCCTTTTATAGGCAAGAGACAGTATTGCTTTTGGGATATGCCAGCTGTGAGTTGTTCTAAGATCCGGAATGCTCCGTATTTCTATAAAGTTTTAAGTGTAATACAAGTGAAATAAATTAATCAGGCAGTGTAGCTTTTGTATTTTTTTATTGGTTAAGGGTCGTGAAAAAAATCTGGAAACAAGATATGGCTACAAGAGATCTGCTAGTCTTTAGAAAGTTGATCAAGACATGGCTGTTTTCCTAGACCTCTGGGCTTAGATGACTAGTGACTCCTGTTGGATGGGGTTTTTTTGCCTATTCCATTCAATTTACCATTAACTGGAGTCACATCTGAGTTATGGATGGATGATTGGGTGTTATTCCTTGTTTAATGTTTATTAATCTTCGTAGAATCACACTGTTTAAGGTGTACAGCCACATAAATTCTTGAAATTGAAGAACTGAAGCATTCGTAAACTCTGTTATGAGACTTTAGATTTAAAATTTGTTCATATTTCACTCACAATTGTTTTCAGTATCAGAAATACATCCATTATGAATTCAAGATGTTTGGATTAAAATGACTGCACTTCAACAATTCATTCAACTAAAACACTTTCAGCTAAAGATACAAACCGTAAAACAAATTTAGTATTTTCTGTCTTGCCAGCTCCTGATTCACCAGACACGATGATCGACTGACTCATCTTGAGCACTTTCATGTCGCGGAAGGCTTTGTCAGCTGAGGTAAATATTGTAGAGGACAACAAAGTGAGTTTCCAACAGAACAGAGATCAATATTTTCAATATTTTGGGAAGCACTGTAATATTCTATTGTAAACATTTGAAACACAAAACTAAATATATTTTCTTTTTCCAGTATACAGCTACCTATATTTCTTGAATGAAAGGAAACAATGCCACAAAAGATTTGCGTAAAATGCTGATACTACATAGGTAACCTCAATTTAACAACCATTTGTTTAGTGACCGTTTGAAGTTGCAGCGGCACTGAAAACATTGACTTATGACTTTTCACACTTATGACCATTGTAATGCCTCAATGGTCATGTGATCAAAATTGGACGCTTGGCAACTGGCTCATATTTTTGATGGTTGCAGAGTCCCAGAGTCATGTGATCATCTTTTGTAACTTTTTGACAAGCAAAGTCAATAGGGAAGCCAGATTCTTTACTAAGTAGTAGTAGTAAAATGGGACAAAACTCACTTAATAACTGTCTTGCTTAGCAACAAAAAATTGGGGCTCAACTGTGGTCATAAGTCAAGACTAGCTGTTCAGCATTACCACAGCACTCTCTTTAAGACACCAAGTCTTAGACCATTAAAGGTCTATAGCTCGGCAGTTCTAGACCCCAGTGCCACGAGATGGAGTGAACCAGCTCCTGCTAACCTAGCAGTTCAAAAGGATGTCAAAAGCAGTTAAATGCAAGTACATGCATACGTTCCACATATAAGTATATGGGAAGGTAACAATACTCTGTGTTGCAATGTGATGTCATGCTGGCCACATGACTGCAGAAACATCTCAAGACAGCACTGGTTCAAGAAACAGAGATGAGCACTGCCTCCCTAAAGTTGGTCACAACTGATAAAAACCCACACGGATACCTTACTCTTCTAAAAGTAACCAAAATAAATATAGATTGGAGTCTTAAAAGCAAACTGTAATCCAAGCAACCAAGTTGTTCATGGTCATACAGATCAACTGCAACAGTTCCAGCATCTTGCCTTATTTTTAATCAGTGTAAAAAGCAAGAGATAAAAGCATCTTAGACAAAATAAAAGCTACAGAAAATAAAAGCATTGACACACTGGAAGTCAGAGAAATCTGTTTCTTACCAATTGCATAAACGTGAGGAGCCAGCGTCCCTAGTGACTTGCCTTGATACTTTTTAATAACATCTAATGAGTAAAGTTTTGGTATATCAAAGTAAGGATTCACTGCTATCAGGATGTTGGCTACATAAGTCTGGAAAGAAAACCCACAACAAAATGTATTATAATCACATGGATTTGGAATTTCTGTTCGTAAACTTTGGAGGCCTATTTCCAAAGGGTGCAGGGCATTCTTCTGCAGGAACATTCAACACATTTCCAAGGTCAATTTCTTGAAGTCAGAATTAAATCGCAGTTGCAGTTTTTATTTTATTATCATGATATTGGTTTAATAATTTTAAACAAAATCATTTATTATGCTGATAAATTACAGTGAAAAAAGCCACTGAATACATAAGAGTATGTTTTGTAAACCCTTTAAAATAAATCATTATCAGTGCTAGTACTTGTGATTTTTATGTAGTGTATGCTTACAATTAGGTACAATACAAGTAAATCAAGTGCAAATTAATTAGTAGCAAAATTATTTTCACACAAAGCATCTTTAGCGCATCTGCTCATTTTTCAAGGATGAACTGTGATTCCATATAACTTTAAAAAATTATGATCAACACAAAATTATACATATTATACAATGACTTATTTTTCTTTTAAAAAAACAGCAATGAAAAAGAACCTAGAGTAATGGGCCTATGAAAACATAATGGCAAGTACGAATTTAACAGGCAGGATTAGAAAAAAAAAAATGTTTTTAATGTAACTGTTGTATCTCTGCTTCTGGCATTTCTTTCAGAAGTTTCGTCCTTCTATTTCCCAGCTGGCATTCGTCAAAGCAGATGGCGGGGACCATGTGCAATTTAGACCGAATTTGTTACATATGATCAGGCAATCTAATAGCCCCATAAAATATTAAGCTGGCTGTCTGAGCTGGGAAGCGTCAGGGGTGATATGGGGTTCTTCACTTGAGAGAGAGGAAGGCAAGCATGCATCTTTTGCTTTTCAATGTATTGTGGGCTCTAAAAGAATTGCATGTAAGGATGAGTTATGCATTATGTGCATCATGCACAATTTGAGTAGGTGTACTCAATAAAAACAGAACACTAGACTGAAAAATTAGATTAGCTTTCCTGCTTCTTAATCAACTGAGCAATGACAGAGGGACTTTTTTTAATGAATTACTTCCATTCACAAAATGAAGGTTCGAAGTAAATTTCCCCCCAAACTGCTTTGTGACAACGGATGGAATGAAAATAACGCAAAAGCAGTCGCTAAATAGCTAGCAGCCTCAGAAACTTTAGAAATCCTGTGCATAGCAGCTAGACAAGAAGTCTCAAAAACCATATATGGTCTGTTAATTTTTAATGTGAAATCTGCTTCTGTCAAAGAAACAAAGAAACAGTCCAGTAACTGGGTGTAGTACCTAAAATGGTTTGATATCAGGATTGTGCACAGCTGAAAAGGTCATGTCATGAAGCATACTGTACAGTACAGAAAGAGTAATCTAAAGGCTTGATAGATTAGTCTAGTTCATATATTGGCCATCCTTTAAGAAAATATTGGCAGCAAAGGAGAGCTGGTGGAAAGACTCTTCCCTCTTCTGGAAAACTATCCGAGGACTAGGAAACTCAGTAGCCACCCACCACATCTCCCCAGTCAATTAAGTGCCAATTCAAGCTTGGGTGGAATATTTTAGAAGGTTGTACATAATTCTTGCTGGTAATATAAATGAGACCTGACAAGTTTAAAATCCCCCTCCCCCCCCCCTGCAATGGCTCTGTACAAGAGGTAACCCTTAACTCATCCCTTAAGAACACAAGGCTCCAGGTGTTTATTATGTTCGGTCTGTAATAATTCCATAATAAAACCAGATTCACAGTTGGTGGGTGCCTCTGCTAGCCTCCGTGTTTACATTCATAGATCAGCATCCGTGTTCATAGATAAGATTACTGTAGTTATGTTCAAAAACATTGGAGCTTGGGAATAATTGGCCCAATTTACAGTAAGAATGATTCATGCAATTATACAGGCCTATTCTGAGTGTGGTTAGCAAATTATATGCTATGCAGTTAATCGCAAATTCCAAGACTGGATAGAGGCACGGGGCATAATCCAAGATGAGCAGCCAGGATTCAGAGAACAGAGGTCAACAACAGACTGCATTCTGGTGCTCTACTCTCTTGCATAAAGATATACTCAAAGAAAAACAAAACCTCCTTCCTCTTTGTGGCCTTTCTAGATTGAAAACATGCCTTTGACACAACTTCCAGGGATTGCCTTTGGAGAAAAAAACTGTTGACAGCTACCACCTCTTTCTGATACAGAAATTATACTCCAACACTATTTTAAGAATAAAATACAATCCTCAAGAGTCCCTTCTCTAGCACCGTACTTCAGAAAGGACTCAGACAGGGACATATTATTTTTCCCTCTTTTTTTCAAATTATATATCAATTCAGTGGTGGACCTTCTTAATAATCCTATATTTATCTACACTGATGGTGCCACTGTAATATCACAAATCCCCATAAGGCTGTAAAAAGCAAAAACAGTACTATTTTGGCACCGCAGATCACCTGGTTCCCAGTTTTGAAAAGTCTAACATTCTGGTCTTTGCTAAGAGAGCCACCCAACAGCCTGGAGAGTCGAAGGGCAGAAATCAGAGTAGGTTATGGTATTGAAATACTGTACTGAAATACCTTGGAGTGGTTTTCCACTTTGAAGGCACTTGAATCACCTAATGAAGCTAATTTAGGTCTAAAAGGGCAATTAATTGGTAGAGGACAATTAATCCCTGCAGTATTAAAACACTTGAGGCCAAATCACTGGCCCAAATCCTTTATGGGGCAGAAGTAGAAATTTATGCAAAGACAGATATACTGGAAACAGTGCACACAAACTTTTTGAGATCAGTCCTTGCTGCACCCAAGGACAGCAAACGCCCAGTTAAGACTTGAGACAAGAATGCCTACAACCAGATAAGGGCTTGGAAGAAGAGGATTCATTACTGGCTGAAAATCCAAATCTTCCAGTTGAACTGACACTAGTTTTAATAAGATGATTTTCCTTCTCCCTGGAAACAGGCTGTAGAGCAGGATTGGGTATTATATGAGCTTTCTGCACCATGCCTAATTTCTTTAGGATATGACCACGCCAAACAACTGCTCGGCCCAAGAATAAAGAGGATATGGAGTTTCAGACTGAAGTTAATAGGCTGCCCTAACATGGCAGAAATTGCATAGATAAGAGCTCTTGGGAAACAGGAAGATATCTACAAAATCTAACTTTCCCCAAGCCGATTTTTCAAAGCAGGCATAACATCTTTCCATCCTCACTGCTGCAAGGCAGATACTCTAAAGCTCATTAACTGAGCATACCTGCTCATGAGGTGACAAATAGATCAAAGCCACTTTGCATGTATTTGAACTGTAAATTCTACAGGAATGTCGGAGCTGCTTATATTCTACTTCTATTACAAAAATTTCCAGGAAGACCAGATGATTTCTACGTGAATATCTTCTAGAAGATTCACAATCTTTTATTACTTCTGCAAATTTCTGATTTGCTGCTAAAAATAAGGCATAACTGGTTATACAAATAATAACATCTGCTTTATTTATCATTTTAGGTTTAACACATACTAGCCATTTTGTTATTAGATGATATATAGTAATTTTACTTGTAATATTTTAGATTTACACTTGCACAGGTAATTGATGCACCAATATAGTAGTGTCTGTCATATTTTTATGTTATTTTATTTTTGTTACGTTAGCATATTATCTCATCTATTAGATTTTACTTTGGTGTTGTATTTTAGGTTTAACACATACTAGCCATTTTGTTATTAGATGATATATAGTAATTTTACTTGTAATATTTTAGATATACACTTGCACAGGTAATTGATGCACCAATATAGTAGTGTCTGTCATATTTTATGTTATTTTATTTTTGTATGTTAGTATATTATCTCATCTATTAGATTTTACTTTGGTGTTGTATTTTTTTTTTATTTTCACTGGTCATTGACCAAATAAACAATATATATTTCATATTTTGCTTTGTGACCAAACCCCCCCACCCATATTTTTCACAAGCTGAGAAGATACTTACATAAATTCTATCCTTGCTGTAGCGAACTCTTATATTATGTAAGAGGGTAGCTTCATTTAAATACATTAGGGAACCTACAATGAAAGCACAAGAATAGTTTTGTAAGTACCATATATCCTGCCACTTTTCCTGAAAGAAATCTGTGACAGATGTGAGAGAAGGGCTCAGGATCTGTGGCAGGCCTAGAGGATTATAGAAAAAATTCCAGCCCCCTCCCCCCTTTTTTTTTTTTTTCTTCTGTTCAATCGTCTCTAACTCTTGGAGACTCCTGAAGAAATCTCTGACGTTTTCCTAGCAAGGTTTTTTTTTTTTTCCAGAAGTGGTTTGCCCTTGCCTCCTTTATACTAAGACTGAAAGAAACTGACTGGCCCAAGGTCAGTCAGCTGGCTTTGTGCATAAGGTAGGAATAGAAGAAATTGTCTGCCTAAAACAAACAGCACTTAGACTTATATACTGCTTCACAGTGCTTCACAGCCCTCTCTAAACGGTTTGCAGAGTCAGCATATTGTCCCCAATAATCTGGGTCCTCATTTTACCGACTTTGAAAAGATGGAAGGCTGAGTCAACCTTGAGCCGGTCAGGATTGAACTCCTGGCTGTGGGCAAAATTTGCCTGCCATACTGCACTTCAACCACTGCAACTAGTCATAGCTAAGGCTAATCTGATAATGCTGCTCCTGCCAGTAGCATTCTTCAGTAGCATTTTTCATTCAGACTCAGCATGTTTCAAATGGCATCCTCTAAATACACACGAAGCCAAACAAATCACCCAGGGGTTCCATTCGGGGGGACGGGGGACGGGGG
>JANHFM010000849.1:211357-221857 GCA_032468115.1 Grayia smithii
TTGTGTGTCCAATCACACTTGGCCAATAAAGAATTCTATTCTATTCTATTCTATTCTATTCTATTCTATTCTATATCAAACTGGCTCTCATGCCTCCTTTTATATCAGTCACAGAACATCAATAAAACACCTATAGGCATTATATGATTCTTCCAAAAGGCATCTCTGGGATTTTTTTTTAACTTGAAAAGAACAATAAAGCACAAAATTGCCACACGGAACACAATGTTAATGTTTCTGTCTGAGATTTTGCAATACTTTGGTGAGAAATCCTGTAAAACGTAGTGATGGGCTGAGATGTTAATTAAAAAAATAAAGTTAATTTTGGCACCATGCACTATCCTATCAGATTACCAGAGAATCCATATTTGTGGTTAGATCTCAATCCTGTGATTTAAGAGTAATTGTTCACTTATATATTGTAGCATATGCAAATACAGTAACTTAGACTTGGATCAAAGGTACAAAACAATAGAATTTTAAAGACTGAGAAGCAAACCTTATTTTTTGCAGTGCTATTGGTTGGCTTCCAACGATAGATTAGCAGAAACAATGTACAGTGGTATTCTAACTACAGGTAGTCCTTATGAGATTTATGACCATAACTGAGCCTGGAATTACAGTCCTAAATCATTGTGGACATTAAGTGGAACATCACATAACTAAAACTAATTTTATGACATTTTTTGCAGTAGTCATTAAGTAAACCCCATGTTCAATGAAAGAATCCATTTTATTCAATGGGAAGTTTTTACCAAATGCTGCAATCTGGCAAAATGTTTTTTTTTTGGGGGGGGTGGGGGGTGGAGTCTGTGGTAACTTCAAACAGTCACTAAGCAACTGATTGTAAGGCGAGGACTACCTGTGTGACACACAGAAGCAGGAAAATTATATATTAAATTATAAAACATTTCTTCAGAATTGTTCAATAAATATTGAAATGGAGGAAGCCAACAATATACATAAATTGTGAGCAGCATCTACTGATCACAGGCTTAGAAGCTACAAACAGCTACAGAGCATATTCTTTATAGTTGCTTCCCTTAATAGATATTGTAGGTACAGATACATAGTACTTGGCTAGTTCTTGTGACTTTAAATATCACAAAATATATTATTAAATATATCCATTATGCTGATTATTTCAGAGGCCATTTCTTTGTCCCCCAAAATATTGGGGTGGGGATTGTTTGAGTGAATGTTCACCATCACCATTTATTGTTGGTTTTTGCAATTCAGCATGACAGACAGGCCTTCCCATTCACCTCTGTGAGATTATCAAATACTTTATTTATTTAGTTATCAAATTTATATGGCCATTCATAAGAAATTACTCTGGGCAGGCTTCAGAAAGAAAAAAAAAGTATAAAAACAAATAAATATGCAATGTAAATATTTACTAGGGAGAGAGAGAAAAGGGAAGCAGATCCAAGTAGGCGGTTAATCCTGTCATACAGGACAGCCAGGAGGGTGATCAATCCCGACTGCTCAGTCCAGAATTTCCTGTGTTGTTCAAAGCAGCCCTGAACAAGTTTATTTCCTTTCCATCTTGACACGTGACCCTTTCAGCTGACATGTACATTCCTCAGTCATTGTGGAGAAAGGGATTTCGGGGTCTCTTTGTCCAGGGACAGAAAGACAAGCATAAAACAATGCCTTCCCCTCAGATGGCACTTTTCCAGTCACCATAGATGTAATATAATTTATATGGCAGCTCTAAAACCAGAGACAACCTATAAAGTTTGCCCTTTCAACTCTGGAGTTTCACTTCAGGCATTTTGTTTTCTTCAAGTTTCAAAGGAACATTTGGGACAAGGTGCCGACAGTAGGTCAGGCCTACTTAATTCTTGAGGTGTGACATGGGTATGAAGAAAAGAGCCCAGAGGATTTTTCTAGAGATGATTACAGTTAACAACTTGTCTTGGCTGCACCCATGTTTATTTTTAACTCAGTCTTCGGTGACCTGCTTGTTTCCTTGTCACTTCATTGGGGCTAGCCCGGGTGGGGACCGGGATGGAGGAGGTGGGGATTGCATTCCAGCAATTAGCTTTGATTGCCAGAAAAAAAGAGTTTTTTTGTGGGACTTTGTTCTGACCAGGCCAAGCAAATTTTCCTTCTCATTTCTTGCCCTTCACTCTTTGGGAATAATGCAGGCTCTGCCACCCAGGAAGAGCATCCTGGACAGTGGAAGCCAGATCTACTCTCATCGATTGGTCAGTGTGTTGGCAGCATTTCCAAGACTTAAACCTCTCCTCCCTGTGAGCGTCCTTTTCGTGTGTGTGTGTGTGTGTGTGTGTGTGTATTGTGTCTCCTAATTTGTGTCTCTACTCAAGAGACTTAATCTTAAAGAAATCATAAAGCGTTAAATTCTCCGGAACTTTAAAATAACATTTGCAGAGTTCGTAAAATGATTTGTACATCTGCACACCTTTCCTTTTCCTTTGACAAAAGCAAGCTTAAAATTAGTTTTCATTTATTCAGCGGAGCCTAACATGAGCTGGCAGGAATATAAATAAATCAAAAGGATACTAAAGAGGCTTTTGGCAGCTAATGCTGTCCAAAGAAAGAGCCAAAAAAAGAACACATTAATTCAGCTCTACTTTTGCTTGTGCTAGCAATAAAGCACGTTCTGGTGTGTACTGGCCCCCATGTGTTGGCAAGAAAAAACTTTGAAGACGGCCATTAAGACTAGACTAGTAACTTAAATAATTTTCTATCCCTTGCTTTTTTCCACTTCAGAAAATGAGTAAGACCTCATTTATATATTCAATTAGCAAATCTTAAGAAATTCCACTAAGTCTGTGATATATTATTTCTCTAACTATAGAACCATTAGACTTCTACCTTATTGCTTCTTCCACATATCTGCAGGCAAAATATGGAGGTGTAGGAAGGTCAAATTTTAAGAATGAATTTTTACAAGAACAAGAAACTTACTTAAAACAAGGAAGATATATTTTTCCTCATTCCCAATAGGTTCTGGGTGACATCCAGCTAGTATCCTTGCAGCAGCAGAAAGATGTGGCAGACAGTAAAATATTTTTGCTAATCATTTTCCACCCAGCAGTCTTTCACCCTGAAAAGTCCTTCTCTCCTGAAAAGTCCAACCACTACAATATGCTTTGCGGGACAAGAAAACAGTCATTGCAAAATGGGCTGTTGTCTTCCTGGTGTAATTTGAAAATGGTTTCTAAGAGTTTCAAGAGCATGGTTGGTGATATCCCGAACGTGAACACAGATGTAATTTTCAAGTCTTGAAAGGTTTAATGTATTTTATTTTACACCTACCGTTGTAAAAGAGGGGGGGGAAGGGAGGAAGGAAGGAAGGAAGGAAGGAAGGAAGGAACTGTCCCAATGAACTGTGGAGCATAAGGCCACATGGCCCACCCGTCATATGGACTGAAAGGAAATGGCAAAATGATCCCCTTCTTGTGCTTGTTTTGGAAGGATGCTGCTGTGTATGTCCTATTTAAACTTGTCGTGGAGGAAAGATAGGATGTAGCTTTATGTAACACTGGGAAAGTAATTGCTAAAACTTCTGTTGAAAAAAGGTGAAAGGCATGCAAGCTGCTTTGAAAGTGCAAGTAATCAATATACTTCAATCACAGCATTCATGTATATAGATTCATAGCATGAAGCTACAATATCAATAGATGCCAATGTCAACAGATACTTGTGTGTATTCTGTTGCTTTAGTGTCTCAACTGGGACAAAGGTTTTTCCATATTTTGTTTCTGCATCTCGTACCGTAGTGTTTCTTAAATTGTTTGACTCCTGCTCAAGGACTTCTGTTTGATCCATGTTCCCAGTGTTGAATATCGTTAATACAGGCAACCCTACCGAAACACATGAACCTTGGCAGTGACAGCCCCTTGGTTCAAAACCATTATCCTAAGGGCTCAACTTTGTGGCCCTCTGAATTTATAGGGCTACCAGAATATTGTATTTTTGAGCTGTCTGGCAGGCATGTATATGACATGCTCACTTGTATTTTAAGTGATCCTTTGATTATTTAGAGCTGGTCTTGCAACAAATTTTCACATTTTGAATTTGATTTCTGATTTAAGTTCTTTAGGATTTGCCTCTCTCCATCACACACTGCATTACTTGAACTTTCCACATTTTTAGTTTCCTCACGGAGATTTTCTTTAGCAGCTTCTTTGGGTCATGCCCTATTTATCTGGAAAGAACAGGATCTTGTGGTAATACCTTTTCCAACTATTGCAAACATTTCATCTGGAACCCCTTAAAGACAAACTGGAGGCTTCAATTAGTATAAAACATCATGACTGAGCAGTTACGAGTATGGACCATCGGACACACATTAAATTCACTTTGTGTATCCCACATTTGATTCCTATTACATTCTAGAAGCAAATTAAAGTGATACGTTTTAACTATAAAGTCCTTTACAGTTTGGCATCACCCATAGGACTGCATCTCAATAGAGTTGGCCCAACTACTTCAATATCAGAAGCAGCTGACTTTAGGTCAGGGGGCCCAAAACCTGGAAGTACCTTTCTAGAATGATCTACCATTGAGTCATCTGCTTCAAACATTTTGTGGCCTGATGCTTGCACTGTATTTGGGGTTTAATTATGTTTATATTTTTATATTTTATTGTATATTCATACTTTTGTGAACTACTGAGATCTTGTGATTATAGCAGGATACAAATTGAGGAGACAATGTCAATGTCCAAGGACATTTTAATGAAGATCTCAAGGTGACTGTATCGAAAAAATGAAAATTTAGATGGCAGAACTCAATATGAAACGAAAAGATTTTAGAGTTTCAGGGAATACGATGATTGCTTTACTTATTGCAGTTGCTAATTGGTAGGATGCTTGCAATCTGTCCTTTCAAAATTTCATCTTTCTTCCCTTACCTGTCTCGTCCCAGTTTAAATTTTACCTTAAAATAGCTATGGTGTACTTCTGATGCAATTAACAGCAGTCTACAAAAGCAATATGCCTTTCGAATAAAACACGATATCTCATTTCTGGCTACCATAGATGTAATGCAGCTTTCCTCCCACATTGTCTGGAAAGAGGAACTGATATTTCTTAGGTTTGTATCAGGATAATAATAACCGTTATATATCCTAATCAGATGACACATTCACGACCATGGGTAACAGAGGAATGGAGTAGTTTATATTTTCCAATCAGTACATTTTTTAAAAAGATGTGTACAGGGGTGGGAATTATATTCTGGGATAAATTATTGTATTTTTTTTGTATGTACTGTATAAGCATTCTTTGATGACCTAGTCAAGGTTCATCTCATTTGTAGCAATTTGTAATAAAAGAACCATCATCTTTTACAGAGTCTAAAGGAACTACTTTGTTTCCTCGAAGACCCTGTCTTATATTTTTTTTGAACCCTGAAATAAGCGCTTGGCCTTACTGCCATGTGCTCGAAAGCCTGATTGAGCTTATTATCAGGGGATGTCTTATTTTGGGGGAAACAGTATCATATTGCATAGAACTTACGTTGTACAATACATGTTTTATTTTGCAAACCAATAGTTTTAATAAAATGATTTGAGGAGTGTTTTGTGTTTGTGTGGGCTTGTTAAGCATATCATCACTCATTTACTATATACAAAGCATCCACATCCTATTTCCTGAAGCTCAAGGCCAAGACCACAGTTGAGGACAATTTATTATAGAAACTACCATTTGAATGGAATTCCTAAAATTGTAGTGGAAAGTCCACATTTACTTAATTGCATGTCACGAATGTAATATATAAAAATTAAGTTTGACATCACTATTGGTTCTAGTCCTAAGGAGAAAAAAATAAGCTGAAATCCTACACATGCTGAGAATAAGTTTCTTTGAACTTGACAAGGTTTAATCAAGTAAAAATGGTTAATGCTGAAATGTCAGATGCTGTAGTTTGAAAGTATGACTGAAGAGTGTCGATTCTATTTTGCTGAGATGTACTTTAAACACAGATGGGTAAACAGCAACCTTAGAATAAGACAAAACTGGTAGGAAAAAGTAGATAGCTTTTTCAAAATCATTAGCAATAAGCATGCTGATTGATAAAAGTCACAAGCAACCTGTATAATTAAAGAGAAGTGTCTCTTTCTAGTAAAGATTTAACTACAGAAAAAATGTAGGGAGTGAAATATAGCTCTTGGTCTTTCCTGCTGAAGAACAATGCAGCAAGATTAGCAATTCAATAAAATTAGATTTCCTGAAAAAAAGCTAGTATTTTGCTTGAAGAGCTGCTAACGCACAGTGTAAAACCAGCTCAACCATGGGAAGTCACAGATGAGCAAAAGAAAAGCTTCATTTTGGTGATCATCTGTAAAAATAGGAATAAGAATATTATTGGATTATACTGCTTCATTATATAAGCATGACATTCTTTATATGCTTCCTGTCTCAAAGCTGACTGCATAATGAAAGCAAGCAGGTGTGAGTGAAATAAATTAGTATAGGGTCAACTTCCACCACACATTTTACAATTGCAGATTTGAGACTGCAAACTGTATTTGAAATGGATAAATTTAAAATAATGTGTATCACATCATTCCCTCCCCCTATGTTTTAATGGATAATCTTTTGAGAACGAACCAATAACATTCAGCTTGCAAAATCCCAGTAGTAAATGAATATGGAAAATGAAAAATATGGAGTTAGATACTGAAAAAGAAAATACTGGAAATATTGTTTTAAATATTTTTATACAGCACTAAAGGCAATTGTTACAAGACAGCATGTTATTTTATCCAGTTGTAATAATTTTTTTTCTCCTTTGAAAAGAATGAATTCTTATGTAGAAAGATACAGACATCTAAATAAGAAAAAATAAACTCTTGGTACGCTGGGATAACATATTCTAGATTTAGAACCCTCCCTTAATAACCTCTTCATATGAGCTAGCAATCCCTTAGCAAGAAAATTAAAGAATACCACAAGGGAATATTAAATGTCATCTCTGCATCTGCTGCCAGCAAATGTTTACCAGAGAGTCATACATTTTTCATGCTAAGTAACCTAAAACTTTTATAAGAATTCTTGACTGTTATTCTATCCAACAGGAAAAATGTATACAAGATATACTGTATACCTAATTAGCCTTCCACTTGATATCATTGTCTAAACATTCATTTATTCATACTTTTAGTGAACTGAACTGTGCCCTTGCACCATCATAAAAATATACAGTAATTTTTAAGCAAGAATGCAATCAAATGAATCTATTCAGAAGGCTTACTAATATTTAACAAACCTTTCTCCCAAGTAAGCTTGTATAAGTTTGCAAAAAAGGGAAGATGGAGGAGATGAAATCTGAAGGTATTAGAAAAAAAAACAATCCAATGTTTTTAAATTTAAAATTATCTTTTATAAATGTAAGTATAATTAATGTATTCTACCATAGGTAAATTTTAAAATGAGAAGAAAAAACAAGCTGTAGAACAATCTAAGTAATACCTGAATTTAGGTGCTGGTTAATCTCCAATGGACAAGTTATTTTTAAAGACTGATATTAAGAACACATATATATACAGTATACCTAAACAATATGTATTACAAATACTCATGGTCATTTCAATTGTTTTCAATGTTTTATTAAAAAAATAAATCTTTGTCAACATGTTTGTCAGCTTGCTGCATGAATGATCCTTTACCATAATATTAAGAGAAAAACATTGCATTCTTCACATCTTGAAAAGGAATACAAGCTCCAGGCCATTCTCAGGAACAGAACCAAACAAATAAAAACTAGGATAGGCCACAACCTATTAAAAACAAAAGCAAAATCTAATTTCATATAAATCCAAATATTGCAACAAAGAATCTTGCACGAGAATGTGCATTTTGCTATGTAAAATTTCCCTACAATGTGTTCAAGTAACACTAAAAAAATATCAAAATAAGTAAATTACATTTGTTGTCAACCCCTTGTTTATTCTTGCTTCTCTTTTCTACTGCTACTCGGACAAATTTTAGACAGACTGGAAAACGTAAAGTAAATGTTTGTCTTTCTTAATACCAAGAATTGATTTTATGTTAATTTGTAGAAACAAATAATCTCAATTCATTTGCTTTAATACTGATAGTGTCATGAGAGCCCTACTACTGTGCATCTATTAAAAATAATTTATAGAGGACAACATGGAAAGCTTTGCCACTAAGTTACAATCCTATTATTGTTACAATGAAGTTTATAGGATTTAAACAAGGTAAATGCAGGGCAACGGACCAAAGCGATGTATTCTTCAGAATTTTTCTTTGGCAAAGCAATCTCTGATCCTGTACAAAATATGACTATTGTGTAGGTGATACCAACATAATAATAGAAAAATTGGGTGCAAATATAATACTTTCTACATAGAATGTTCTACTGTGAAAACGGTGAAAAGGATTGTATGTTGCAATGGCAATATTGCCTGATTCATCTACAATATTTTTCATTTATTACATCAAAGGCATCCTCCTTCCCAACAAGAAGATTTTCTTTTTAACAAAGGCATTATTCAACAACATATTTGCAAAAGTGTTTCAGTTTCCTCATTTGAGGACAATAACTTGTGAATATTTTAAAAATGTATTAGGACCTAGTTGCTTCCTTTTGGGTTTTTAGAGGTTGGTAAAAGAAGGCTATTATCTTTTTACACAATTTAAAAATCAAATTACATCATGGAAATAACGCCAGCAAGATGACTTAGAATTATTAGAGACTTCTAGTTAAGTAATAAGCAAGCAAGCAATGTCGTCTAGCAATATTTTGGTTTTTCTGTGCGTTACAAAAAATAGTACTCATACATTAAAAAAAGTTCAGATAGATAAAGCACATATGAATGCAACATTCAGAATTCTGGCAGAAAATTTAAGGTGGGCAATTTGCTGCTACATTTACCAAAAATACAATTTTATAATGAAAGGATTGTGAAAATACATTTAAACAACATTCAGAAACCACATAAAATAATAAAGGAGGATCTAACAGAACTACTCAAGCCAATCTTTGAGACTCTATTAAATACTGCTTGAGTAAGACTTGCAATCAGAAAGCAGCATTTCCCAAGTACTTGTGAAGTTACTTCTCCCAGTATCTGAAGCATTTGTTGCTGAATATTGTATTGTCTACACTTGGATTTTAAATGAAACCACTCACCTTGGAAACACAATGCATTTAGACACATTCTTTTTTTTTTTTGCACATTTCTGAAGCATCTTGTAATGGCAATTGTAAATTAAAATATGAATTTGATTACCTTTCTACATAAGCATTCCCCATGCAATATAGAAGTCTTACTGGGAAATATTCAATAATTTTACTTAACACAAAAAAGTTAACCAATTTATCCTATAAATATTTTATTTATTTGTTTTGTGTCTAGAATTTGCTATTAAGTTCTATAAACAGAAACACATAACAAAGGTTTCCTAAGTAGTGAAAAACATAATTACAAAGGTTGAAAAAAGTTGGCCTAATCAACATATATACAGATTATTCTATTTAATACATTGGGGGAATTTGATTTATACCCTCAACAGTAAGTTTACTTACTGATAATACTAGAAGTCCTTTGTTTTGGTAGAGACAAGTAAATTTCAGGGTGTTTTTTTCCCTTTTTTTAAAAAAATTAATGTATGGCTAACAAATGACAAAAGATTCAGCTGCTGATAAATTCTGTTCTTTCCTGAAAATATTTCTCTGTTAGATTACTGTCTTTCTGCCCCTTCTTTTCTTTGTTTTGCTGTTCTTGTAAATTCAGGATTATGTTTTTTATTTCTTCTCGTTTTGTTTTCATTCTTGGACGTGGAAACCAGTCTGTTAGATTCATTGGTAGTTCAAAGCTTAGAATAGGAGTCTAGGAGAAATCAAACAGATAGGTTTACAATAGCATCTACATGGAATTTCTACATATTAACATTGTACAAAGTACTGCAACATTAGGAGTTAAAAATCTTGTCAATGTTACATTTGAAACTTTTCCCAATCCATCATGCCCATTTATAAAGTTTCAATGATGGCATCTTTCTGTGGATCCAGATCTATCCCTCATCAGTTTTTCATAATAGTCTTACTCAACAAGACAACTAAGAAGCCTTCCCACACAGCTACAGCTAAAATAATATTTTCACACTTCTCTCCCTTTCTGGGAATTACCTTCCTACCCTTCTATGAGCTTAATTCTAGAAAACAAACTTTTAAGTCACTCCACACCCCCAAACATGATCTGCCTTCTTTAGAAGCAATAGGCAAAGCATGAAACAAATAGAGAATGCATCTAATAATGCATCTGTACAGTTCTATTGTTTAACAGAACTATAAAGTTCCATTATTAAAAAATCGCTATTAATAAACCAAAACTCTTTCACTGTCTGGACCAGTGGTTCTCAACCTGTGGGTCAGGACCCCTTTGGGGGTCGAATGATCCTTTCACAAGGGTTCGCCTAAGACCATCGGAAAACACATATTTCCAATGGTCTTAGGAACCGAGACACCGCTCCTCTATCCATCTCCAGGCGA
>JANHFM010000849.1:236678-259466 GCA_032468115.1 Grayia smithii
ATATATGTGTAATCTGTTCCGGGAAGTCGATGGAGGGAGGGTTATATATTGAATTGATGTTAAGGATTTTTTTTTTTAATTGAAATTTAATTGTAAAAATTTTTATAAAACTTTTTTAATAAAAAAAAAAAAAAAAAAAGAATTCCCTTTTTGTATGTGAAAAAAGAGAAGGGGAAGCCTGTGAACACTTAGAGCAAAGGGTGGCAAACCCAAAGGCAAAATCTCAAAAAAACTAGAGCTTTTGAGGATCTCTCCATCGTAAGTCCCAGCAGCATACACACCATATTACATCAGAATGTATATGTTTGGTTCTGAACACAACTACTGTGATTTGTAAACTATGTTTTATAATTTACATTACACATAAATTATATAAATTAATCTTAAGTATGTTTTTAGTTATTTTCATATATTATACTCAATAAGTAATTAGCTAAAATAAATAATATACAATGCGTGGATTCTACCAATATAAATGAAATTACAATGCTGTACACATTACTCTACTTACGCTTCATTAAGAGGAACAAAAATAAAATCTTTTTCAAAGATATCAACATGTCGTGTCCATGTTTTTACTCGACCATGCCGTTTCTGCTGAATTCTGTGAATAAATTAACAGGAAATGAAATGTGTTTATAATTTTTTCAGAAGATATTTAAAGAATTAAGTATTATTTTTCTATCTATAATGTGAATTGATTAATTACTGTATTTTAATAATATCCATACTTCAAAAAGAGTCATTTTACGGTATAATTAGATATGAAAGTTGAAAATAATTTGTCAAAGTACACATGCTAGTTATAGCATATGATTGGTATCCTTCATTTGATAGATATGTTCATTTCTATACTACTCAACTTACAGTAAATAAATAGACGCTGTATCTGTTACAATCTAGTTTAGCATTTTATATATAAACCTCAAGAACCTGAAGTCCTTCAGTTTTTCCCAGCTCAACCAAGACTTGTATCTGTGTGTTTGATTGATTGATTGATTGATTAATATTTCATCTTCCATACAGGAACTCATATTAGCACATTTGTCTAACCTAGAATCCCTAGAGATTATTGGATCCCAACATCAAATCAAAAACATATTAAATTGTATGAATTGGCTTTACATAAATAACTCCAGGTAGTCTTCGACTTACAACAGTTCGTTTAGTGACTGTTCGAAGTTACAATGGCACTGAAAAAAGTGACTCATGACTGTTTTTCACACTTATAACCATTTTAGCGACTCCATGGTCATGTGATCAAAATTCAGATGTTTAGCAACTGGTTCATATTTACGACAGTTGCAGTGCAGGGTGTCATGTGATCACCTTTTGCGACCTTCTGACAAGCAAAGGCAATGGGGAAGCCAGATTCAGTTAATAACCATGTTACTAACAATTGCAGTGATTCACTTAACTGAGGCAAGAAAGGTTGTAAAATGGGACAAAGGTCACTTAACACTTGACTCATTTAACAACAGAAATTTTGGGCTCAATTGTGGTCATAAGTCGAGGACTACCTGTTTTTCTGTTAGACAAAGCTTGTCTAACTGAAATTTTACAAATATCTTTCAGCTAGACTTACGTGAGCTTTGAAGTTTCTTGAAGGTTCCTTCTCTCTCTTTGATTAAGGCGTTTGTAAAAAAAGGAACTGAATACATGAATCCTATCTGCATCTTCTTTTTTTAACCTTTCTAGCACCAGATACCTTTATTTTGAAATAGAGAATACACAACATATTTGGCACAAAGTTAAAAACTAAAACCACAAACTGCAATTTGTTTTAAATGTTTTTAAAAGTAATATTTCAAATCTTTTATTTGAACAATCTAAACTATTTTGCCTCTGCGTTCCAACTAGAACATGGCCTCTGAAGTGTTGACATTACTGAATGAGGTGGAGCATCCAAATGCAGTGAAACTTTGAAAGAAGTTTCAGAACGTATTTCCATTACTAGTTTAATGTAATAATTCTCAAAAAATCATTTGCTTCTTGGCTTATTATTCAGCTACAATAATATCGTGATAAATTTGGGAAAAGAACATTTAAAATAATGTTTTTTCAAGGGAACCCAAATCTTTGGTCTTTATAATAACAGTGCCAAAAAAGCTTAATATATCAATGTGGTAAGAAATAAATGGAGAGCTAATATTTTGCTTTTTCAGAGTACGGTAAAGTAACCATTCAAAACACCCTGCATAAACTACAAAATCACTAACCAAAAGATATGCAAAAAAGAAAAACTTCGTCTTAGGACTAATGAGAAGCTTCTGACATCATGGCTGGATCACCATATTTCATTTTTAAATACCCATGTTCTCCCGTATTTGTTTATTCATTTAATACTGTGCCAGATAAAGAGTTCTGGAGAACTCAAAACCTTAAACCCTCTTCTGTATTAGTTTGATTAATTCTAACAAAGGTTTTACTTAGCTGTGAATGTTGGATTTTAATATTTAAGGGATTTCTCAATTATCTTTATCTACATGAAATGGACACTACACAACTTACTTTAAATAAAAATCAATTATTACGTCATTTAAAAATTCTCCTTCATTTAAACAATGAAGATCTTCATTGGTGACAGAAATACCCCCTTTTGCTGGAGGAGGTGGATAAACTATCAACCTGCAAAAAAACAAATATCAAGTAAGCTGAAGTCATATAATGTTAAGAAATTACAAAAAGCAGAACTAACTCTTACTTTTCTATAGGACCAATGAAGACGGTATGTGGCTCTCCACTTTCATCATCTTCAAAGAATTGGAACTGTGTTGCATTTTGCAGCTGCATTTTAGAATCAGAGACAACCTTAAGAAAATTAACAAACAAGTGTCATAACATATTTAAAGCCTTGCTGACAAAGAAACAATATTACACATATTTTATTTTTCTTAAGCAATTATTGAAATACAATATAATAAATTATAATAACAGTAGGTTATTTGGATATCACTTCAGGCACTATTCCCAACTTCATTTTTAGCTTTCTGTGCTATTGTTTATAAAGCATGTGCTCCTCACTTTCTTCCTTACCCACCACACACTCCCTCCAGATCTAGCTAACAATCCTAATCTGTTTAAAACACAGTTCTCTATATTATATGCTCAGAAAACTTTTTTTTAAAGAGGAAGGGGTAGTTGAAAAATTTGGCAGTCTAGTGATATCCACTTAATATGGGACTTCATGTGGACATTTTAAAATGACACATTGTGGATCAAGGGTGTAATTGCAGCATGTGATGATGCTGTCACATGTGTCACTTTTAATGTAATGGATGCCACAGTCCTTAACCCCGTTTCTGATGTGGGAAAAGGCTGAGTCTTTCTCCAGAGAGACTTGGTGAAATGTGTGAATTGCAATCATGTCTGAACCCTATATCCTGGTTTACTCTTGGTTTATGTGACATAGCAAACCTCCCATCAATTCACAACACCAACCATCAACAGAACCATTCCTCAAGTTTAAGTGTCTTCTTCTCTTCTTTTCCCTCCCTCCTAGCAGTTCCTCCTCAAATATAAAGCAGAGCTGGAGATCTACTTCCAAATGCCAAATGCACTTCAGAAATGTAGCATGAAGCACAAGAAAAATTATCTTGAAAATGGAAAATGTGTGTATGTGCACGCATACACATACATGCACACACTGCTTAAATAAAAAACCCAGCTTCACTGCCCTCAAATTCTACAAATACACTTAGCATACTAGGACAGGCAAGTAAGAACAATATATACCCCTCCTCCCAAATAACCACCAAAACAAAACCAGAAAATAAAAATACTGATAAAATATTAAAACGAAAATATGATCACCCTCAAAATAACTTGCATGAACAAAACACTTCACCCCTACATAGGAACACAAATAGGAAAAAAATCTGGTTTGGATGCTGGCCTAGAAACCAGGACATGAGTTCTGTTCTTGCCTTAAGCATGAAAACCAGCTGGGTAACTTTGGGCCAGTCACTCTTTTCCAGCCTAACCCATCTCATAGGGCTGATATTGTGACATTATGATATTATGAAAACAGGAAGAGGGGAAAATATTATGTATGTTTGTCACTTTGAGTTACTTATAAACATAATAAAGGAGAGATAAAAAAAAATCTAACCCGCCCCGCAAACAATACAAAACAACAGTAGCAATCCTATCTGTAGATAAAAAAAAAATTCTTCAGCAATCTAAAATACACAAGCCCACAAACCTACACAGAAATCAGGCAGAAAGAACAACCTTGTATTACTAGCATATTACAGGTACCAGTAAAAGAAACAGAGGAGAAACAAACCAGGAACGAAGTGTGATGTGAATACTTCTCTCCTGTGATAGACTGGCTCTTTTAGATTTTTCTAGCTTTTTGATCTTTATAATAAAAACCAGCAAAATATTTTACATTTTTTCAGTCTATACATAAGCTAAAAATAGGTTTGTATTTTCTTTAATGTAATATTTTAGACAATAATATGTATAAAATAATGGAAATAATAATTTTTTAAGAGTTACATGTTTTGTTTTGCTTTCTTTAGGACCACCGCTTCCTCTAGTATCTTCAAAAGATTTTGTAAAGGCCACAAGCCTACTGTTTGCTTCTTCAAAAGTAATTTTCACGAAAAATTCAGAAATGTTGTTCCTGATACCAATTTCACTTATTATTTTTTCGAATATTGCATTTTCATGAGGATCAAGACTTGTCTCAAAAATTAAAATGATGTATTGTTCTTCTGGATCTATGAAAAAAAGAAAAAATGCTTTCTTAAAAGTCCATGAATTTATTATAAATTTAATACTATAACATATACTGCAATCAAAATTCTTTTAGGTTTACATGTTCTGCAGAAATAGATAATTGCAAGCAAGAGGCCTTGATCAATAATATTAAAGAATCTCCACATGCAAAGGCTACATCAATCAATCAATTTATTATTACAGTCTTAGACCAGAACAAATAAAAGCACTCAGTATATATACACAAGAAGCTACATGTTGCATTGATGTATTCATCTGTGGGTTTTGAACATAATATTTGCATGTTGATCATCTAATTTACTTGAGCAACGGGCAGACTGGGGTTAATACAACATGTCCACAAACACATTTGTATTGTACTCAAATATCTCTGAACTGAACTGCTGAATGAAAAATAATCTGATAACTATTGTCTTAAAGATTATTGTCTTAAAGACAATAGTTCTTAAAATGCATTTAACTTCTGTAAGTTTCAGAATGCTGAATTCACAAATGTTATTTTTAAGTAGAATAGTTTAGTTTGTTTTTACTAGGCTCTTGCCAAAATAGTTTACATCACCAGACCATTTTACTATTCAAAAGTAAGAATCTCTACTAAGAATATAAAAATAGTATATATGCTTTACCGTTATTTACAGCTAAACTTATATTAACCCCAAAAAATGAATTATTATTGTCATTAGCAAAAAGGAGAAATAGTCTAGAAGTCTAAAAATTCAGATTCCAAAGGTGCTGTTGCCATGATAGTAAATAAGGTTGTTCAGCATGATAATGCCTAATGTGGCATTATCTACGAAGCACATGTGGATATAAGGATTATTGCCAAGGATTTTATAAGCTCGAGAAAATTCCAAAAGGGCTCTGCGAAAATGCACAACCCACATTTATGAATCACAAAGAGACAACAAACCCTGTATTATTTATATATTTTCAGAAAACAGCATGAAAACTAATCTAGTTTACCATAATCTAGTTTGCTCATAAAATTCTAAAAAAAGGATATCATAACAACATTTACTTACTTGCGCCTTTACAATCATACCAGACATTATCTTTTTCCCTATTCATCTTCAGATGTGATCTTAAACTTTGGCAGGCAGCAGGTACAGTTTGCAAGAAAACCACTGGCAATTTGCGTACACTACACCATTCACACTTTGTAAGTTCAGACGTTTTTAAATTAATATCTCTAGTATCATTTTCTGATTCTAAAAAATAAAAAATATTCAATCAAAATTTCACTGATTCAAAATAACAGCAAACTATTATCAGAATAAACTAGTAACATCCAAGGAAAAGTCTAATTTGTACCCACTAAATATGCTACTGATAAAGTATTTCCTAGTCAAACACATTTGAGTTTTTGCCTGACAACTTTTTAAATGAAATAAAACGGAAAAAAAGGTAAGGTAAATACAGAAGGAATATTGTTATCTCAAAGGTTATAAAAAATAAAAGTCAGATTACAATGATACAATTATTACTTAAATTTTTTGGTCCATCCATTGTGAGGAACAAAACCCATTATTCTCTGAAGTTACCGTAACTTCAAAGCTTTAACAATCAGAGACTGAACTTTGGAAGGTATCAAATTAAAACCTGTTCTATGAACAGAATGGGAAGTGGGCATTTTTTCAAATTTATTCCGAAGTGATATTCTGTAGGAACTCACAAAGAAAGACCAAATATGCAAGGAGCAGTCTACTAATATAATGCTAGGCAGTATGTTCAGCAGGAAAGAAATGGGCTTTTATAGATTATTATCAACATAGAAGAAGCAGCTGAGTCCATCATTTCACATCCCATACTACTCTGGAATAGGTTTAGGGCCCAGGTTTTTTGGGCAGGGGTTGGCTAGGAGATAGAATTCACAACTGCAAATGCCTAATTTTTATCCCTAGAACATTTCTTCTTTGCTCATACCTCTATGAACCAAGTCCCTTGCCGCAAAAGAGGCTACATAGTATGGCCTCTAAAGCTGTAGCTCTGAGATTCTATTTTCACTTTCAAAGAAGCAGCATATATCTCATTTGTAATGAAAAGCATAGGGTTAGGTTGCACATATATGCATTAGTGAAGGAGGCTGTCTTAGTTTATATATATATATAAACACGATTATGATTTTGTATGGGCTTCAAAAGTTGTTTTGTGGCACCTGAATTATTGTTTTGCATATCCATAAAATGACAGGTGGCTTAAAATATAAGAAACATAAATTACTTTATTTATTGAACAAATTTATATGGACACCAAACACCCTCATTATTAATATTATAATTTCAATATTTAAAAAAATTCAAAGCATGAAACCCATAGAGTTTATTTCTTCAGTCACTACCTAAATATTGGTACTGTACTTTGAAAATTAAATACTAGAAATTATTGCTAGTATCTATGAAAATCATTTTGTTTATTGTCTTTGATTAGTCTATTAATATCCTAAAAAATGTATTACCAACTAATATATTTATCACATAAACAATATGTAGAAAAATCATAACAGGAAAAGAAAAATACTAACCTTCCAAACGTATCTCAATATAGTCTAAACAAAACTGAAAAAGAAAATTTATATTACTACAGGTATAAGTTCTCATTAACAACCCATGGTTTGAAATTATTCACAATGAATTAAACCAAGACCATACAGAAATGTACTGTCCTATATCTTCCTCAGTGCAAAGACCTAGACTTGCCAAATTTTGTTAATCATTTTTTTTCATAATTTGGGATATAAACATTCCTCCATGAGTACATAATCACTTTTTTTTTGGTAACAGTCCAAATTCATTTATCCAAACTTCTTTACAGACTGAAGGATTTGATATTTTTGGAACAGTTTAATATAATAACACCTTTAACTCCTAACTCTCAAGAATACAGCTAGCTATACAGATATCCTCGACTTACAACTAGGCATTTAGTGACTGTTCAAAGTTACAATGACAAAAATGAAAAAATGACTTATGACTGTTCTTCAACCTTATGACCCTTACAATATCCTCATGGTCACATAATCAAACTGACAATACCAGATTCTTCTGTTCCAGAAATCACAGGATGGCAGCAGAGTTTTTCTTCTATTCTTTTTGTCGCCACCTAATCTCCCTGCAGGTCCAAAAACCCGATATTTGCTACATCTAGAATTTTAGGATCTGCTCCAGATTCTGAACTAACGGAACCCAGAACAGGGAAACAATAATGGATCTTATTCAGTTTGAAAACTGACTGGCCCAGAATAGTGACAGAATGTATGAGACACAATCTGTTTGCTCTACGCGCAAAACAAATAGAAACATTTTCTATTCTATGCATAACTCTAAAAAGTATAATTCTATCACATCTGCCTACTCCTTACCATTCTCAAAGATCCATGCTAATTTCAATTATTTTTTAACTACATCTTTAGATTTTCCACTGTTATAAAACTGAATTGACAAACCCCAAATCTATTACTTTACTTACAATTACAGGGTCCACCACCATTTTTCGTAGAGTTCCTATTCTTATACTCCGACAGTTTAATATGACACTTTCGTAAGAGTTCTGATATTTTGAAGGTATTATGACATCAGTCACAGTTTCTTGGGGGAAAACTTTTCGACGCTTTACAGGAGCATTGGATACAATGTTGCCAAACTGTAAAGTAATTAACATCACCATCTTAATTTATGAAAAATAATGATAATTATAACATGCATTTAAAACATATGGGCTATGCTTCAGAATTATTGAAAACTGGCCAAAATATTCGCAAGTGAAACTTTTTTTTAACTTTCAGAATATTTGTGCAAATAATGTAAATATTGAAAGTATGTCAGTGGCACACTTTGTATACAAATTCTGAATGGGATCTGTATGCAACTCTTCTGAATTTGAATTAACTGCTCCCATATCATACACATACTTTATTTAAGGGTATTTTCCACATCAGTAATTGCAAGACAAAGCAGGGTAACTCTAAAGTCATAAGAAAGGTGTAAAGGTAAAGGTATAAAGATAAAGTCATATAAATCTTTTTCTGTAATGTGTTTCTGATGTTCATGCAACATTTCTTTATCACAAAGAGCTTAAGCAAATAAATGTATCCTTCAACAGATGTCAAAACATAGCACCAATAGGCCTTCATTTGGGTAGAAAGAAGATTGCGCCAGAAGATAAAAGACTGAAAATTCTTCCAGAAAGTGATGTCACTAATATAATTTATCTTAATGACTAGAATGATATAATAGGCCTATAATTAGAGATGCAATAGTTCAGTAACTTTATTCTAGGCTGTGTTTGTGTTTATCAGCCACAGTGGCACAGTGGTTAGAGTGCAGTACTGCAGGCTACTTCTGTTGACTGCCGGCTGACTGCAATTTGGCAATTTGAATCTCACCAGGCTCAAGGTTGACTCAGCCTTCCATCCTTCCAAGGTCGGTAAAATGAGGACCCAAAATTGTTGGGGGCAATATGCTTACTCTATAAACCGTTTAGAGAGGGCTATAAAGCACTATAAAGCGGTATATAAGTCTAAGTGCTATTGCTATTGCTAGGACAGTGTTTCTCAACCTTGGCAGCTTTAAAATTTGTGAAGTTCAACTCCCAGAATTCCCTGGTCAGCATGTGTTAGGGTTTTAAAACTATGTTTGTGAACATGCTATCTGTGGACATCTCTTTAATACTCTAGTACTTAGTACTGGAGTATTACAACTTACTCACACCTATTAATTTAGAGCTAATAGGTTTTTAAAAATAAAACAATGACCCAAATCTTAAGAGGCTTTAGAAAATCTTTTAAGATTGTAAAGCATAAAGAGAAGCCAAAGTCTCACAAAATTCTTACGTGAATGCTAAAATCTCGTAAGTACTTGGGTGCACTGATGTGCAGGAATGTATGATTCCCTTAAGGCATTGTTTGTTTTGGTTACAGTTCCATTGTGGATTCTTGTGCCTTACTTCTTTTCTTAAGGGAAAGATGGTATCTCCCCACTGTATCACCCTAATCATTGTTATGTATAAGCTATCATTCACAAAAGATTCTCTGTGTTCAAAACGAAGAACTCATACATTCCATTTGAACTGACACAGGTAAGAGTTTCATAAAAAGTGGCACATGCAGACCTTACGTATAAGATGTATCAGAATGAGAAGAATAAGAAATACTATCGTAAAAAATATCCTACATCCTATACATGTACATCTATCAGAACTGAAGATATAAAATATACAAGCTGACAAAACATAAAACCAGTGCCAAAAAATGTTCTAAAAGTGCAACATTAGAAGCAGTACAGTATATTTTATAAACATTGAACACAAAGTTAAAAACAACAATGATGCTGAAACTGTCCCATTGATTTTAACAAGAAACGTATTTTGGTGGAATCGCATACCTCCCTCCCCTCCCATGTACACCTTTTAAAAAAGCCAAGTTCAAGGCTTACAAAGTGGAAATAGAAGGCCAATGTAGCAATATTGATGCTTATTTAGGACCTACTCTGTTTAATTTGGATTCTTAGTTCCATGATAGAGACACTGGACAACAACACTGTATTTGAAATTACCAGATTCTATTTTCATCTCATTTTGTATCAACTCTACAGTGTTGGCCACTAAATTATTCATATACAATAGATGAGAGATTATGACATTTGTGTCTAACACTGTGTGGCCTGTATAAATATTATATTATTTTGATTCATTTTACCTAGTGGATTGCTGTAAAGCATATCTGCATGTTTTTAAACAAGTTCATAACTTAGAATACCCCTACAGTGAGCTGCTGCCATGACTATTAAGTCTTTAGATTAACATACCGTGAAAGTTGTCCCCCTTGACAGCACTCAAGGAGCCTGTTCATGGTGCATTTTTGTCTTTGTTTATCCAATTCTTGCAGTGATGCTCAAACTAAAAAACAAAAATCCCCACCATGAAATCCTTACAGTGAAGTGCTATTAATTGGGACAATTTTCAATGTATTTTAATTTAAGGATGTTTTTTCTTGTGGAATCAATTTATCTCCTGAAATTGATTTACACTTATCAGCAAAACTGTTACAACCACTCCCTTGGGCTGTTTTCCATGTTTTTAATTCTACAGGAATAGAAGCAACACGGAAGTGATGGGCCACATGGAGGTAATATCCTCTTTGGCCAATTTAAGTGTTCCATCTTTGAAAATGATGTGATTGTCGGTCTTGGATTTCATTCTTCTTACACAGTTCCTGTGATTTCAACAATCAAATTTAACATGGAAAGCAGTACAGAAAAGTGGTTCTCATTCTACTGAGGCAAGTTTTAACTAATGTCCCAATCCAGCTAACAGCTTTAATTACATCAACGGACTCATTCATATCCAATGAGATTTCATTTTGTTGTGTTTACAGTGGTGCCTACACTTGATCTTCAATATTGCATTTAATACTGATTTTTTTTACATCTTTCAAATTTCAAAAATACTTAGACATACTGTTTGGGAAACGTGATATTTTTCACAAAGCCTAGTAGTTATTAACGGTGCAATTCTTCACTTTGTATTTTAGGGAGCTAATATGTGTATCTGGTAAATATCTAATAGATATAAAAAAAGATAGCTATGCAGTAATCCTATTGAAAGATAATTAGTTACAGATTAGAAGAATGTACACTTGACTCTTGAATTCCATTCATAAAGAAACAAGCACTTTCTTCCTATATTCGGAACCATTGATGGACAGGACTATTTCCCCAATAAGATAACATGATGTACAGTACATGTATGCAGTCACTATCCTAAGTTTCCACTTACACAGAGAAATCACTGATAAGCTTACATATTCATTTCACCCTGCATATGGAGGAGCTACCTGATCTTTCATTCTTGCTTTTCTTGGTAATGCTACTGTAGATTCTGTTTCTGCTGCAATGCCAGTTAGCCTTTGTTCTAGTTCACAAGTATTTTCCTTCAGGGCTGCTTCCACTTTTCCTGTGGAAGGTGCAGGAGAAGAACAGGCTGAATCTGCTGGGCGTGGCGATATGCTCTCCATTCTGTTAGTGACACCAATCTGATCTTCTTCATCATCACTGGAGAGTACAACTGAAAACAAAAGCATTTGCCTGACATTTATATTTTATGATAACTAAAATATGAACTTTTAAAATTATCACGACAACTAAAGTTTACTATCAAATTCTAAATAAGAAGTTTAAGATAGGGAAGAAGTGTCTATTTAGAACAAGATAAAATTCTAGCTGTGTCCTAGCACCTACCCAACATCAGCTGATCTCAAAAGCAGAGCTGAAAGCTACAACAGACAGGACATACTATTCATATGTAGGAATCTAAGATATAAATGCAATTTGTATTCTATATAACTTTAAAAGATTACATAAATATTCTGCTTTGCTCTAATATATGTTAAAGCAAACATAACTATTCACATTTATAACCTGCTTTTTCTATTTTAGAACTTAGAACTCAGAGACCTTCAGAACATACTCCAAGACCATTAAGTAACTCCAATGATGTATTTTCTCTTCAAAATAGTGAAGGTTATAATTTTAATTTTTACCTAGCTTTATTTTTTTTTTACAAAAAAGACATACTTGGATCATTTAGCTCGGATGCTGTTGTAGTCTTCTGCCGTAAATGTCCAGTCAGTTTAGAACCCACTTTTCCATTTGGCCGTAACATAGCAGGGCCTACGCTCCGCCTCACCATGAGGTCCGTAGAAACTGTACCAGGAGATGATCCATAAAACTTTTTTGCATTTAATCCTGTGCTTAAAGAATGTTGCTCTGTTGAACTGTCATGTATTGATTCTCGTGCCAAATTATCATGTAAAGGCATGGTTTGCGTGGATTGTCTTTGCAAGCCTCTAAACACTCCGGAAAGCTGGCATTCAGTCTCACTTTCATTTGTTTTTCCAATACATGGGCAAATTCTGGAGTAACTATCCAAGCCCTAGGGTTAAAAAAAGATATTTTTGTGCATATTTTAAAATCCTATTATGAATAAATGCAATAGTTGTTGAATACAACTTGTATACAGATTCATAGATCTAAATGATTTTTTAAAAATAGAATTAAGCTCCTGTCATAAGTTACTATCTAATTTAAATTACCAGCTAATTCAGCTGTTCTTTTGCTTTTTGTCAGGTTTTTGTCCGTTATTATTCTTCCAAGCCTATATTTTAACACTTTACTTTTAGTGTCACAGCTTTTGTATCTTTTACTTATCTCATTTCAAAAAACTTCTTGCTGCTTACCTTCTCATCTCTTAAGAATATCCACTTCAAATATTTAATCATAGATTTGTTGAAAGACAATGTTTTAAAATATATATCACCTGTTTATGCAGTGAAAGAACAATAATTCAGCAAGTCCACTACTTTACAACTTAAAGATTAAAACTGAAATATCTAGTTTATTTTCTAATGGAGTCTGTGTAAAAGAAAATAATTTTAGAATTAAAAAAGCAAATTGTTACAACAGTACTAGCAAAGGAATATGCAGCCAAACTGTGACAATTATAAAAGACTTTATAACCAAACTTTTGAACTGTGGTTTTACCCTTTTAATAATGTCATTTCCTGACGTTAACAGCAAGGAAAAATAAATATATAACCCACCTCTATGTGGGTTGCATTAGTTTTGGTGGCAGGAGATGGAAGCAAACCAGCCTGATATAAACTGCATTGCCGTTTCTGTTGTACCCTCCTTGTAATTCCTGGCTCTGACTCTGAACCAGACTCATCTCTGTTCTCCATCACTCTTTCTAAAAAAAATAAATAAAAAAGGAGTTAATTACTAATCACCACCAAATATCTTCACTTGAAGAACAGCAACTCTAGTTAGTAAACTAGACTTTTGCTTTTCATCAGGATGAAGAAAAAATAGTTATTAATTGCGTCTGTCCAGGTACCTGTGCCCTATAATAATTCAAGGCTGCGAAGCTATTCATTCAGAACAACTGCTTCTCACTCTAAGCAGCATATAGTTGAAATTTCAAATGAAAGCTGATATACCAAAACAAAGACCTACTTTTTTCTAAATATAGACCATAACCTACAGACTGAATATATTGACTTCAATATATTAAATAACTACAGTAAATAAGTCAAAATCTGAGAATGAAAAATATACCGTATTTTTTGGAGTATAAGACACACTCCCTGCCTCAAAAGAGGCTTAAAGTTTGGGTGCGTCTTATGCTTCAAATGTAGCCCCGCCCACCCGCTGGCCCCCACCCTTCGGCCTCCTTGTGCCCTCTTCCTGGCTGCAGAGATTGCCACAGAAAATGGCTTGCATTTGCAGCCTTCAAACGCTCCGTTTGAGAGCCGTTCAAGGCTGCGGGGATCGCCAAAGCACATCGCTGCCAATCTCTTTATCTGTGCATTGCGTTTTCAGCCTCTGCACATTGCATTTTTGGCCTCTGCATGCCCCATTTTTGGCCTCTGCACATCGTGTTTTTGGGCAGCAAGGTGCGGAGCCCAAAATGGCAACCCGGAACAACTGCTGCCTTGTTTTACCCCTTCCATGCTTTGCCTGCTTCACTCACTGGAGCTCCCTCTGACAATCAGCTGTGTTTTTGAAGCTGCTTATAGGCCTGAATAAGGCGCATGAGAGAGAAGTGAGATTCACTCCAGCTCCCTCTGATGATCAGCTGTGCTTTTGAAGCTGCTTACCAGCCCCTATGAGGCTCACAACGCACGTGCTCACAACCAGCAAACTAATGTGCTGAAGCTGACTAAGGCTAAGATGAATACCTGGTAGGCAGAGGCAAAACAATTTTTTTCCCTATTTTCATTCCCCAAAACTAGGGTGCGTTTTATACTCCGGTGCATCTTATACTTTGAAAAATACTGTAAGTGTAACAACACAATAGTAAAGTAGTCAAGAGAATGGAGACCAACATAAATATAATTCCTGCTACTGGATAGTTGGAAAGAGATTTGTTTTCCCACTTCAAAACACACTGTTATAAATTGAAATTTCTGATTACCAATTAAAAATATAATTTACAGCCCTATTAATCCCCTCCTTAAATAAAACGTGAAAGGTCTGTTCTTACCAAAAAGTAATAAAACAAAGGAAAAGGGGGAAAATCAATATAAAAGTAGTTTTTAAAAAGCAAGAATTTTCTTCTTCTTTTGTAACTGTTTCTACTGAAAAGGCCAAACATGTATTTATTTCTTTTTATATAAAATATACAATTAAATCATTTTAATATATTTTAAAAATTAAAAAAAAAATACATACTCATCTCCTGAAGCTGAGACCATTTATTGCAATTGTTATCCACCTTTGGAATATTATGGGGGTATTCTTTCCTAGGAAAAGTCAGTAAGAAGTTGTATTCAGAAAAAATGCAACTATATTTAAAACATAGCAAGTCAACAGAATGTTAAAAAGGTATTTATACTTTACATTGCAGAAACCTAGAGTTTAAAATCTACAAACAGTAGCCAAAAGGCTATGTGAAACTTCTGAACTTTTTATTTTTGATTCCCACTACATTGTTTGACCATGCTGAAATTTGTTGTGTTTCTACCAATTTAAAGTAGGAATCACAGAAAAGCTTATCACTGTAAACACCAATACACACACACACACACAAAATCCCTCACTCATTTACATCTATCCTATGCCCTTTAAACTTCTAAAAGAATATAAATGTGATTTTAGCCACTAAGATTGTCCACTTGATTATTAAATGCTATATCTAGGCATTTAAGTTTCATTCCTTGGTCAGTATACAGTAGTCCTTGACCTACAATCAGTCCATTAGCAACTGTTCAAAGTTATGACAAACCCAAAAACTGGGACGTATGACCTCTGACATGTGCACTCACCCCACAGTCAGTAAACGCATTTTGGGCACTTGGCAAATGGCCTGTATCTACAATTGGTTGACTTAATGACTGCCATGTTATCTTAACCACTGCAAAAAAAGGTTAAAATCATGTGCATCTACATGGTGACTGCTTTATGACCTTCGTGATTTATGACCAAAATTGTAAGCTTAATGATGGTCTTACATCAAGGACTACCTGTAAAACAAAAGGCTATGAAATAGAAAGTTCCTAACAATATTATATTTGACTTTCAATCACAACATAAATGCTGTTCCTAATCAATGGGTTATATCAGTCAACTTCATAAAATAAGTATGTAGTTATTGCCATTGCCCTGATAAACTCTTGTGTGAGGAGAAAAGCGTACTGTGTTTCCCCGAAAATAAGGTAGGGTCTTTTTTTCTTTTGACTCCCGAAATATGGCCTTGGCCCAGGGGTGAAATGCTCCCGGATCAGACCAGATCAGCTGATCCGGTAGCAATGGCAGCGGGTGGTTCGGAGAACCAGTAGGAAAAATCCCCACTTGTCTGCTTGTTGCTTCTGTCCCGGTTCACGTGCTTTTCTGCCTAGCTTTAGCAATTTGCAATCAATTGCATCAGCTAGCAACTGAATCTGCCTGCTTGCAATCAATCTCATCAGTGAGCAACTGAATCTGCCTGCCTGCCTGGTATGTAACTGGGGTTGGGTTTTTTTGGAGGGGGGGAGCATTAATTGGGGTTTTTTTAAGAAGGTTTTTTTTTTTTAGACATAGCAATTTAAAGTTAAGGAAGTTTTAAATTTAGCTGCTTTTATCTAAAAATATAAATCAAATAAAATATTTGTGCAGCTTTCTGAGATTTAGTGTGTTTCTGTAGTGTTTCACTCTAACTACACAAACACACAAAATCTCACAAAGCTGTTTGTGGCATTTTGTGTGGAAAAAGTGTGAAAGTTGGTTTTTGAGCTTTTTGTGGCTCTGTGAGGTTCCTGCTTGTTGCAGGGGCCATTTTGGGTCAAGTGCAGCTGTTTTTACATTGTGTGTGAGTCAGTTGTGTTGTGTTGTGTGTAAAATGTGAAAGTTGGTTTTTGGTACCTTTTATTGTTTTATGTACTTTGTTTATTATTTTTATTATTATTGGCCATGCCCACCTGGTCACCTGACCACCAATCCACGCCCACCAATTAAGCCATGCCCACAGAAGCAGTAGGGAAAATTTTTAGATTTCACCACTGCTCTGCTTGCCCTGTTTTTTGCAAAAACAGGCAAAAAAATGGGGCACACAGAGGGTTTGGGAGGCCTGCAAAGTGCTCCTGGGGAGGGCAAAAACCTTTTTTTTCTTACTTACCTTTTCAAAATCTTGGTGCGTCTTATACACCGATATGTCTTGTAGTCCGAAAAATATGGGTAAGTAAATATAAACAAACAAAGCAATTTACCAAGAAGCACGAAATGTTGCAAGTGCATAGACTGTGAAGAAAAAGGCTGTTTAAAGAATATCTGAAGGAGAGTGAAGAAAATGCATTGAAGCTTATATACCATGAAAAGTTACTGAATACCAAAGAGACCTAATTTGCCTGCTACAGTTTATCTGCAAGCAAGAACTGGTGAGACCAAAACATAGACAAAGTAATAGAAAATGAAGAAACCAAAATGCTCTGGTAATTTAGAATTCAAACAGACAAGCACTTGCCAGATAACACACCAAACCTAACAATGATAGGTATTTTGGGTGCAGTTCCAAAACATCTGGAGCACTACTTAAACAACATCGACAGTGTCAAAATAATCATAAGTCAATTGCAAAGGACAGCTTTACTTCGAACAGCTTACATCTTGCGGCAATACCTTAAGCACCATCTAACAAAAATATCTGCCTACTCCAGGTCTTGGGAAGGACTTGATAGGTGGACAAAAATGCCAAATCCAGTCTAAACATCTGGATGATTGTGCAACTAACCATAATAATAACTCAATTACAAAAGCCCAAAGAGTTTGCTTTCTCACAGCTGTAGATCAGCAGTTCCTGCCTCCCTCTTTCCATTCCCCTGGTAATTCATTTTTTAATAAAATAACTGTCAAACTATTTAAAACCTAAAAAGAACAGTTGGAGGAATTGGGTGTGTCTAATTTAATGAAAAGAAGGACTTCACAACTTCATGTGACATGGTAGCAGTGTTTCAATATTTAAAGGGATTGCCACAACGAAGATGGAGTCAAGCTATTCTGCAAAGCACCTGAAGGCAGAACAAGAAGCAATGGATGGAAACTAATCAAGGATGGAAGCAACCTAGAACTAAGAAGAAATTTCCTGACAGTTACAACAATTAATCAGTGGAACAATTCCAGAAGTTGTGAATGCTCCAACAATGTAAGATTTTAAGAAGAGATTGCACAACCATTTATCTGAAATGGTATAGGGCAGTGATGGCGAACCTTTTTGCCATCGTGTGCCAAAAGCGTGGGGAGCATGGGGGGGGGTTGTGTGCATGCCCACACCCATAATTCTATGTGCCCTGTCCCTGCGCATGCGCACGCAACACTCCCCGTGCTCCCCCCCGCTTTTGGCACGGTGAGCCTGTTTTTTGCTCTCAACAGGCTTCAAAGCCTTTCTAGGAGCCTGCGGGGGCAGGGGTGAAAACGGCCTTCCCCACCCCCCGGAGGCCTCATGGAGGCCCCCCCCGGAGGCTGAAACAGCCCATTTGCCAACTTCTGGTGGGACCAGAAGGCCCATTTTTTACTCTCCTCAGGTTCCAGAGCCTTTCTAGGAGCCTTGGGAGGACCACCCCCCAGAGGTCCTCTGGAGGCTAGAAACAGCCCGTTAGCCAACTTCCTGTGGGACTCCTAGAAAGGCTCTGGAGCATGAGGCGAGCAAAAAACAGACCTTCCCCACCCCCACCCCCACCAGGCCCTCCGGAGGTAGGCTGTTTCCCTATTGCAGGTGGGCCCAGAAGACCCCAAAATCAGCTGGCCCGCATGTGCATGCACACCAGAGCTGAGCTTGCATGCCCACCAATATGGCTACGTGTGCCACCTGTGGCACATGTGCCATAGGTTTGCCATAGAGTTTCTTGTCTGAGCAGGGAGTTGGACTAAAAGACCTCCCAGGTCCCTTCCAACTCTGTTATTCTGTTCTGTCCTATTTCTGTGGATTCATCCTATTATGTACATATACCTGCTTTCTGGTGTTCTCAATTTCTTAATCCTTTCTTCTGAGCACACTTCATGGCACCACACTGATATTCATTGCTAGTGACCAGATTTCTATTTCATGTCTTCCTAGTTTACAATCCCCAAGGCCAATGGTAAAGGGTGTTGGAACCATGAGTAAATACCATCTTTATTATGAACTTGAAAATATAGAGTTATGTTACAAATGCAAATATATGTACTGTCACTCTTAGAGTTACTCCATCTGGTTGCAAAGCTGGGGAGATGGGGCCAGAGGTTCTGACCAGTTCTGGAGAACTGGTAGCAGAAATTTTGAATAGTTCAAAGAACCGGAAAATACCACCTCTGACTGGCCCCGCCCCCATCCATTCTCTGCCTCCCGTGTCCCAGCTGATCAGGAGGGAATGGAGATTTTACTGTATCCTTCCCCTGCCATGCCCACCAAGCCACACCCACGAAGCCATGCCATGCCCACCAAGCCACACCCACAGAACTGGTAGTAAAAGTTTTTGAAACCCACCACTGGATGAGGCAGAAGACAATGGAAAGGGGAAGACTTTTAATCATTTCCTTGCCTCTATTTGTTATTTGCTCTTAATTACTGCTGATCTGCTTTTTCTCTCACAGGGAGGATGGGAATTGGAAATCAGACAAACAGTATATAGTAAAAAATTAAGGTCTTCTTCTTCTCCTGCTGGTTTTGAACTGTCAATCATTGTAGCCCAGAGGGCCTGTCCAATCATTAAAAGAGTCTATGAGTTATTGTTACATACATTTCCCAGTTTCAGAGCCTTGTAAGCATATTTTGCAAGCAAGTTGCTTCTTAATTAAGGCAAACTTTGCTCTCAGCATTGGCTAGTTCTTGTTGGGAGCTTACCATTGAGGCAAAAAAGTCTTGCAACGTGCATGTTTTGATGCATTGGTTTCTAGGTTTTATAAACAGTTAAGAGTATGACCGGAATTAATGTAATAAATAAAACATCTGTTCTGTCTCCCATTGTTATAGTTAGCATCTTTAAGGTCAAAAGCAGGAGCTGGCATCTGAGTGGGAGTGATTTAGGGTCAGAAAAATGTACCTTCACCATTTTCCAACCTAGCAGTTACAGCTTCTACTTCATACTATAGCAGCACACATGTGTTCAAATCAATAAATGATCCATTGCATTCTAGCAAGCTACAACATTAGCACTCAGCATTGATGCATTCAGTCCTTGCAGCTTCTCTTCCTTCTCAAGGTACAAGTTCATTGCACAATTAACAAAAAAACAAAAAAAAAGCAAGCCCCAGGACAGCAACATTTTTTTAAAAGTGACATAACACATTCATTCATCCATCCTAATTTCACTTAGAGAAAGGGAAAATCTGAAGGTGAGAAACATCCCTTCTGGTTTGCAGCCTGGGGTGTGCAAATCATTTGTCTTAAGAAATGCTTTCCCTTGACTTGAAATGATTTCCAAGGGAATACCACAATTGTCCTCAAAAAAGAACATGCAAGCTTGTCTAAGCTGATTTGGCTCAGATCTAATCAGGTGCTGCTGGCTGTTCCAGCATAATTATAAGAAATGGAAATTGTTTTGATTATGGAAATGGTTCCCATAGGATTTCCATTGATTTAAAAAAAAAATTCTGTCGAGAAATCCTCTATTCTGTATCTATAGCACTTATGAACCCCATTTTGATTTGTGATCAGAGAAAATGGAGATAGAACTAAATGTGGCTTGCCAACTATATATAACTAAGGGGAACCAATCTAACTACCCATATTTCAGAGGAACCAATTTGCTATCTGTATTTCAGTTTCAGAAAAAAACTGAAGAACACCTATTGCTTTTTGACTGTGTCGTCCCAGTTATCACACTCGGTAAGTAAACTGGTTTCATCTATGTCTTACAGAAGAATTGGATTCCCAACAATGGAAAGTATCTTCTGTTAAGATAACACCACATCTTTGTCCATTGATTGATTATGTGCCATCAAATTGGTGTTGACTCTTAGTGACCACACAGATAGAGTTCCTTCATGATAATCTGTCCCTAATCTGATCTTTCAGGTCTTCCAACATTATACCCATCACCAGTATAACTGAATCTATCAATTTTGCTGCTGATCACCCCCCTTCTTCTCTTTCCTTCCATCTTTCCCAGTATCAGAGTCTTCTCCATTTAGTTAGGTTTTCCATAATGTGTCTGAAGTAAGATAATTGAGCCTGACTACTTGTGCCTTAAGTGAGAACTCTGGATCATTTATTTGACGATCTATTGGTTTGTTTTTTTTGCTGTCCACGCTCTTCTCAGGAATCTTCTCCAACACCATAGTTCAAAAGTATCAATACTCTTCCTAGGGAGTTATGAGTATGGTATTAACTCCCCCCACCCAAGTTCCCAGAAGATTTGATTTGGAAGCACACTATTGTCAATAGACTAGTGGGGTTAAAAATAAGCAATTTATGACCCCAAGACCTCATGTGCTGCTGTCCAAAAACCTGAGTTTAGCTTCAAGGCTTGAAACTGTAATTTTAATGTATGATTTTAAAACTATTCAGTACATGGCAAGTGACCACATTACCTGGATTTAATTACATTTTAGTTGACATTTATTTTTAAATCAAATGAAATCTAGTTTCCCCCCCTAGCTCTACCTCACAAGCCTGTTCAATTTTTTGGAAAGCAATACTTGGAGCACCATTCAAAAAGCCTTTATAGAAGATTGAAGAACTAATAAAAGCCAAGCAGAAGCATCTATCATTTGCTATTATTAATTGGATGCTTTCCCTCTGCTCACCTATCCCTTCTCACCCACTTTTATTTGTAAGATGATTAAGCCAATAGAAGATTCTTATACCTTGAGAATTGCCATTTTTTATCTTTATTAAAATCCTGAAATGATGAAGATACTGTTTAATGAAAATTGAAGAGATGATGATTTATGAACTACTAGGAATAACAAGTTAGGTATCAAGGACCGAGGAACTCTCCCCAGGTAGCTATTGAAGAGTTTTCATAAGAATGCACCATTTGTCTGCATAAATTCTTTTTTTTTTTTAAATGTTATATTAGTCTACAGGTGAGAGGAAGATAATAAAGATGTTTTCTTCTTCTCATCTATGTGTCAAACACTATATTCCATCTCTGAGTAAATTTCCCAGCAAATAAGCAAACCTATATGAAAAAAAATGCAACTGAACAGTCTTTGCACAGCGTTACAGATGCTTATCCAGATGTTTAGATGGCACATCATATGGAAACCTTGCTGAAGCTAAGTGAGTATGGTTCTGGTACTGAAAGGTGGCCAGTGCTGTCAAATTTACTTTACTTGAATTTCTCATTTTGTCAAATACAAAGTCTATCTGAACTACTTATAAATTTGACAAATAAAATCATTTGCACAAATATTTCTATCCTTCTTATGTACCTCTCATTTAACTCATTACATTTTTGTAAATATTATTCCTAGCACATACACTTTTTGTAAGCAAGTGTTTTCCATCAGGAAGTACATTTTATTTTGATGCATTTTTCCATATCAGTTATTATTTGAGTAATGGCCCTTAAAAGGGTGACTTACATCATTATATGTATTTTTAATTGATTTAGATCAGGGTTTTCACACTTGAAAAATTTAAGACTTGTGGACTTTAAGTCCCAGATTTTTTCAGCCATTTATTTATTTAATTATTTTTATTTATGTATTTCATCAATCATGTATTTGATAACAGATAACAGATAAATGTAGTCATGAATACATGAAATAGTACGAATAAAAGGAAACATTAGGACAGGGATGGTAGGCATTCTGGTGCACTTAAGCGCACCCCTTAAAGACCTCTTAGGAATGGGTTGAGGTCTACAGTAGACAGTCTAAGGTTAAAGTTTTAGGGATTTGGGGAAGAAACCACAGAGTCAGGTAGTGCATTCCAGGCGTTGACCACTCGGTTGCTGAAGTCGTATTTTCTGCAGTCGAGTTTGGAGCGGTTTACCTTGAGTTTGTATCTATTATTCGCTCGTGTAATGTTGTGGTTGAAGCTGAAGTAGTCATTGACAGGTAGGACATTGTGGCAGATAATTTTGTGTGCTAC